>PVKS010002592.1:61064-115870 GCA_004027875.1 Aplodontia rufa | reverse complement strand
CAGCACAGGCCCCCTTTCCCTCTCCACACTGCACACTGAGGGAGCTTGCCTGTCCCCAGGAGGAAGCCTCACCAGAAACGCCAGCACAGGCCCCCTTTCCCTCTCCTCTCTGCACACTGACCCAGGCTGCTTGGCACCAGGCGGAAGCCCTCACCAGAAACTCCAGCACAGGCCTCCTTTCCCTCTCCACACTGCACACTGACCCAGGCTGCCTGGCCCCAAGAGGAAGCCCTCACCAGAAACCCCAGCACAGGCCCCCTTTCCCTCTCCACACTGCACACTGACCCAGGCTGCCTGGCCCCAAGAGGAAGCCCTCACCAGAAACCCCAGCACAGGCCCCCTTTCCCTCTCCACACTGCACACTGACCCAGGCTGCCTGGCCCCAGGAGGAAGCCCTCACCAGAAACCCCAGCACAGGCCCCCTTTCCCTCTCCTCACTGCACACTGACCCAGGCTGCCTGGCCCCAGGAGGAAGCCCTCACCAGAAACCCCAGCTGCTACGCCTTGATCTTGAACTTCCAGTCTGCAGAACTGTGAGAAAACACATCTCTGTCATTTAAGCAACCTGTGGTATTTTGTGAGAGCAGCCCAGACTGACCCATGCACCCTTTGGCCAGCGCACCTGAAAAGCATGATTTTTCCCTTTGCAATCAGAAAGTGCCTCAACTGGAAGACACCCTAAAGTTATCTATCCCCCTCAAATTTCCACCTGCTCTGCAGCCTCCATAGGTGATAGTCTTGCCTGAATCAATTACTACCATGATGGTTGAATATAGCAATCTTCTTTTTGGGGGGAGGGTACCAGGGATTGAACCAAGGGGTGCTTTACCACTGAGCCACATCCTCAGCCCTCTTTTATTTTATTTTGAGACAGGGTCTCTCTAAGTTGCTGAGGCTGGTTTTGAACTCATCATCCTCCTGCCTCAGCCTTGGAATCACTGGGAATACAGGCATACACCACCACGTCCAGCTTGAATATAGTAATCCTGAAAATATTTGAATATCAACCAGGCACAATGGTACACATCTGTAATCTCAGCAATCCAGAGGCAGAAAGATAGTAAATTCAAGGCCAGACTTAGCAAGCAATACCCTGTCTCAAAATAAAAATAAAAATGGGCTAGGGATGAACCTCAATGAGTTCAGTCTTCAATACCACACACACACACACACACACACACACACACACACACACACACACCACAGAATTTAATATCATTCTTCAAAAAGTTGAAGAACCAGGCTAGAGTGGTGGCTCAGTGGTTATGGCGCTTGCCTGGCATGTGTGAGTACGTGAGTTCAAACCCCAGCACCATGTATACAACAATGTCTCGGAGCAATGAAAGTCACATGAAAAACTAAATAAAAATTCTCTCTCTCTCTCTCTCTCTCTCACTGTCCCTCTCTCTTTAAGAAAAACAAAGTTTGAAGAACCACGTTCAGATGATATTCTGATTGCATTATTCCTTCAACATTTATTAGTATTTGCTAATGAGTTTTTAAATTTTATTTTGTTTTTTGTTTTTGTTTGTTTAGTTCTGGGAGCAGAAAGCAGGAATGCTCTACCACAGAGCTACATCTCCAGCTGTTCATGTTTTTCATTTTGAGATAGGGTCTAAGTAGCTAAGGCTGGTCTCCAACTTGTGAGCCTCCTGCCTCAGCCTCCTGAATAGCTGAAATTACAGTTGTGCACCACACTTTGAGTTCCTACTTGTGTTTCAGGGGAAAGGATGGAGGTCTTCCATCAGATTCTTTCAGGCACTTAAAATTCAAACAACAACAAATCCACCATGATTTCTGGTGCTATTCTGTCGTATGGATGTGACCTGGTCCCCACCCTGGACTCTGGCTTCCCGAGTTTCTGGTCCCATAACAACACTGAGGTGCACCTATAGACCACCCCATGCCCTCGTCCTCCCTCAGGATGGCTCCCGGAGGTGAACAGAGGACCACTGAAAGCCCGAGTGTGTCCACGTGGGTGGGAGTGTCGGCACTGGGCACCCCTGTGCTGATTCCGGGCCTGGATTTCGCCCTCAGGTAAGGACACCCTGCAGGCAAAGTCCACCTGGTGCTCTAGGGTCTGCATCTGTCACTAGAGAGAGCACCTAGTCCACCGAAGGTCACATTTACAGCGGGGACTCTCACCTGGAGACTTGGGCTCTGGAGGCACAGAGCAAAGTGGCTCCTGCCATCTTCCCAGTAGGAAAGGTCCTAGCAACCTCAGGCTGAGAAACCCAAAAAACATGCCAGGCCTCACCTGGAACAAAGGAACTCACTGAGTCAGGCAGGCTCACTCCCTCTCAGGCCTGCTGCCCGGTCCCCTGGTGGAACAATCCCCCTTGGTTCTGCCAGGTCTGTATTCAAAGGTCACCTTCTCACTGCAGCTGCCCAGTACACCGTGCCCCCAGCATGCTGAGCCTCCTCGCCTGCTCTGACGTTCACGGACAGACTTGTCAGTGGCCTGGGACCAGCGCCCTGCATCCCGGGCCACCCCTCAGCCTCGGGCAAACCCTCTCTCAGTTCCCACTGGTGATTATCTGCCTCCTGCTGGATGGTAGCACCGGAGGACAGGGATTTTTGTCTTCTGTCTTGTTCTCTGATGTGTCCCAGGCACCCAGGACAGTGCTTGGCAGGCAGCAGGTGATAAGTACACCGAGTGGAAGCAAAGTCACATCCTGATCTAGCACCCCGCCAAGGGCCACGTGGCAAACCGCAGGCACACGCCCTGCACTGGGTTCCAGGACTTCCTCCAGGGCTGCAGGGACGCTCACAGCTGTGCCGCAGACTCGTGCACGGGTGTTCGCTGTGCACCTGGCCACACACCCCGCCTGGTGCCATTAGATACATGCAGCCGGCGAGTTGAAGGGGGCCACTGTCCAGGAGCTGCCAACACTTGGATGGCCAGACCTCCATACCAGTGTCCAGGACACATGGGGCAGGAGCATGGCTGCCTGCAGGATGAGAGTGTGGAGAAGGATGGCTACGGCTGCACCTGCTGTCCCCTCCTGCACTTGGGGGACCATGGCCATTCCCTCCAAGCATGATTTCTTCTTCATTGTGTTAAGTGAATGAAGGTGAATTCTGGAGCAAGAATTCAAGCCAGAGGGACAATTGAGGTTTCCTTGAGCAAAAGCAAATTTCAGAATAACCAAAATTTATGAAGGAAGGCTATCTGCCCCCACCCCATCCTCTGACAATTCCTGCCCTTTGCTGAGCCATTTCTCTGTTACTTCCCAAATCTGCCCCCTTCTCACTCCAGGGCCACTGCCCTAGGCCCAGATCACAACCAAGTGGACACTGGGTTTCCTTCCTTCCTCCCTCCTTTCCTTCCTTCCTTCCTTCCTTCCTTCCTTCCTTCCTTCCTTCCTTCCTTTCTTCCTTCCTCCCTCCCTCTCTACCTACCTTCCTACCCTCCTTCCTTCCTTCCTTCCTTCCTTCCTCCCTCCCTCTCTACCTACATTCCTACCTTCCTTCCTTCCTTCCTTCCTTCCTTCCTTCCTTCCTTTTTATAAGAGAGAGGGAGACAGTGAGAGAGAGAGAGAGAAAGAGAGAGAGAGAGTCAATCAATTTTATTTAGTTTTCATGTGGCTTTCACCACTCTGACATTTTGTTGTGTATGTGGTGCTGGGGTTCAAACCTGCATCCTCCCCCATGCCAGGCAAGCACCAAAACCACTGAGCCACCACTCCAGCCCCGATGCTGCATTTTCTGCTTCCACTCGGTCCCTCCAACCCAGCAGCCCAGAGTCCTTTGCAGATGAGAAGTGAGCCAGTCACACATCCAGGGAGACTCCTAAAAGGCTCCTAGGGCTCCACCACGCCTCCCTGAGGAAGAGCCTGGCCTTTCTCCACCACCTGTCTTAGCTCAGATCTGTCTTTCTCCATTCACCCCGTCCTCTAGTCTTCTTTCAGTTCCTCCCCTCACAGCAATTTCTTTTAAATTCTCTTTGAAAACCAAGGACTTGGGGCTGGAGCGACGGCTCAGCAGTTGTGGTGCTTGCCCAGCATGCACGAGTATGCGAGTTTGAACCCCAGCACCACGTACACAACGAAGTCTTGGACCAAAGAAGGCCACACGAAAAAGTAAAAAATAAAATAAAATTGTTTCTCTCTCTCTCTCTCTAAAAAGAAAACAAAGACTTGGGGCTGGAGCAGTGGCTCAGCAGTTACAGCACTTGCCTGGCATGCGTGAGGACGCAGGTTCAAACCCCAGCACCATGTACACAACCAAGTGTCAGAGCAACAACATCCACATGAAAGACTAAATAAAAACTGATTCTCTCTCACTGTCCCTCTCTCTCTTAAAAAAAAATATATATAACCATGTACACAGTGAAGTGTCGGAGCAAGGATGTAGTCAGTGGACCTGGGTTTGGTCCCCAGCACCACCAACGTAAGTAAATAAAACGTTCTTGAGACATGATTCACAAGCTGTGTTCTCAGTGTGTCCCCTGTGTGTACCTTTCAGGACACTTTCCACACCATGACGAAAGCCAGTGCCTGTCAGCCATCACTCGCCCGGCACCCACTAACCCACGGGCTGCCTGTGCGGGCCTGACTTGGGGACATTCTGTATGAATGGAATCGTGCAGTGTGGTCCTATGTGACTGGCACCTTTCACTTATCAGGACTTCAGGGTGCAGCCTGGCCATGCCATGCACCAACCACTGTGCCAGAGGCTGAGTGCCATGCTATTGCATGTCCGCCCATCAGCTGAGGGACATCTGGGCCGTATCCACCTTTTGACGGTTGTGAATATGCTTCTGTGAACATCTTTGGATGACTGTAGGTGCGGATAGTCACATTTCTCCTGGTGAGCACCTGGGAGTGGACTTGCTGGGTCATGTTGTGACTCTTGAGCCACTCGAGGACCCGACAGACAATTTCACAGCAGCCGCACCGTGTTCCACTCCCATCAGCAGTGTGTGACGGCCGCCTCTGGCCTCGGCCTCCTCCACCACCCAGCGTGTTTCTATGGTTTTTTTATGTGAGTTTGTTAGGGACCAGAGCTTGAATCCAGAGATGCTTAACCACCGAGCCACATCCCAGCCCTTTTTTTTTATTTTGAGACAGGGCCTCACTAAGTGGTTGAGGCTGGTCTTGAACTTGGGAGCCTCCTGCCTCAGCCTGTGTGGCTCCTTTCTGTCTTTTTTCTTTTTTTTTTTTTTTTTTTCCAAGAAAGAGGGGACAGTGAGAGAGACAGAGACAAAGAGGAAAGCAATTTTATTTAGTGTTTCATGTGACTTTCATTCCTCGAACACTTCGTTGTGCACATGGGGTTTGAACTCACGTACTCGCGCATGTCAGCAAGCGCCGTGACCGCCTCCCCCTGCGGCTTTGATTTCTACTTCCCTGAAGCTGGTGGTGTGAAGCGTCTGTCTGTGCTTCCTGGATATTTGTATATCTTCTTTGGAGAAATCCCTGCTCCAATCCTTTGCCCTAACAGGGTTACGTGTCTTTTTATTTTGAGCTGTGAGATTCTTCACATGGTCGGGATGTGAGGCCCTAGCAGTGTGATGATTTGCAAGTGTCTGATCCCGCAGGTGGCCTATGCACTTTGTGGCTGTGTGGTGCTGGTGTGGAATCCAGGGCCCTGTGCTCAGTGAGCTACACCCTCAGCCCTGTCTTCCCACCTTGTTTTTGGTGGTGCTGGGCCTTGCAAACAGCAGATAAGGGCTCTACCTGCGCTCCCAGCTCAAAGCATGAAAGTCTTCTAATTTTGTTGAAGTCCAGTTTACCTCTTTTTCTTTTGTAGTGCTTTTGAAGTCATGTCTAAGAAATCATTGCCTAACGTGCACAAGGACATGAAGAGCTACTCCTATTTGGGGGGGGTTGTTTTTGTTTTGATTTTTGGTGGTGCCGGGGGTGGAACCCCTGGCTTATGCCTGCTACTCAAGGGTCCCACCACTAAGCTACACCCTCAGCCCCCTATGGTTTTTTCCTAAGAGCTGCCAACTCAGTACACAGTACCTTGCAGGCACATGACCCACAGACAGTTCAGAGAGCTCCTGCACTCCTACGGTAGCCGCTCGAAATCTCTCTCCTCCTTTCCGTTTCTTCCTCCTCTCCTCCTCCTCCTTCTCCTCCTCCTTCTTGTTTTTTGTTGTTGTTGTTTGTTTGTTTGTTTTACTGGGGATTGAACCCAGGGACACTTAACCACTGAGGCACATCCCCAATCCTTTCTGTTTTCTAAGTTGCTGAGGCTGGCTTTGAATTTGAGATTCTCCTGCCTCAGCTTCCTGAGCCACTGGGATTACAGGCGTGTGCCTCCACACCCAGCCTCTTTTTTTTTTTTTTAAGAGAGAGGGAAAGTGTGAGAGGGAGACAGAAAATCAATTTTATGTAGTTTTTCATGTGGCTTTCGTTGCTCTGAGACTTCATTGTGTGCGTGGTGCTGGGGTTCGAACTCGAGTACTCATGCGTGTCAGGCAAGCGCCGTAATCACTGAGCCACCGCTCCAGCCCTTCTTCTTTTCTTTTTAAATGACAGTGATGGTCCCATAACTGTTCTCCCTCATGTACCAGGGCCTTTGCCCAGGCTGTCCCTCTGCCTGGCACACCCTGCTCTCTCCATCACCCTGTTGATGATGTCCTCTCTCCCTCTGACCCTTGGCCTAGGCGTCATCTCTTGCTGGAGCTCCCAAGTGCAGGTCCATGCTCCCCTGTTAGGAGCTAAGAGATGGCCCAGCGACTGGCACAATGAGGGGGGCCTGGGCAACAGTAGAACCCTGCTCCAAACAAAACAAAATAAAACAAATAAAATCCAGGTGCCTCTGGTCACCAGGGAAAGCGTGTCTCCATGTGGTCATTTGAAGCCTCTGCCTGCAACACACTGTGAGCTCCTTAAAGGCAAGGGTGAGTCTGGCTTTGACATCTTGCTCTTTCTGCACAGCCCCTGACACAGCCGCACCCCCTTGCTCCTCACCCTGCCCCTCTTCTCGCCATTCCATGACCAGTCCTGGTTCCAGAAGAGTCCTGGGCTGCCAGGTTCCAATGGCCATCACTCTCTGCACTCAGCACTAGCCATCTGCAAAGGACCCAGACCCACCACGCCATTATCCCCCAGCTGTGCTGAACCCACTCTCTCTGCTTCTCTAGATCAGGTCCCTCCACTCCCTCCTCCCTGAGTTCCCTACCTCCACCTCATTGTGAGTAAGCTCAGAACATTGGAGCCAGATCCCTGCACTCCTCTGCTCAAGAGCATACAGTGGGTCCCTGTTCCATCAGGGAAGGGGCCAGAAGATCCTACATGACACCCCAGCACTAGACACTCCTCTGACCCCCTCTTACCACCCTCCACTTTGTTCACTCTCACTCAACCACACCTGCCTCCGTGAAGCTCCCGGAATATGCTAGAGCCTTCCTTCTGCTGCTGGGACTGTCCTTCCTCTGATAGGTGCACAGCTTACTTCCTTCAAACAAGGGTCCCAGGTGACACCCGTTCATGGAGGCCTGCCCTGACCCCCATCACCTGGTCTCCAGGTCCCTTTGCCTTTTCCATAGCACTTGCTCCCCTCTCACGCTTGACAACAGGGAAGTCTTCTGAGATCTGTGTCATCAGGCAGTCACGCTGCGCAGACGCTGGGCAGTCCCTCACAGGATGATGCAGATGGAAGATGGCCAGCCCCACTGCACACCTAGCTTACATTGCGTTGCTTACAGCTCCCAGGCTGCAAACGGCACAGCAGGCGACTGAATCCTAAACATGTAAAATGTATAGCACGAATACGAGGCCACAGCACTCAGCTCCAGTACAATCTCGAGGGTCCGCCATCGCCATGGTCAAGTACACTGTTGACCACGGTGGTGCTGTGTGGTGAGTGCCTGCTTTGACTTGCTTGTTTTACTTCCGTGCGCGCCTCCGCTCCCCGCAACATCCCTCCGAGGGCTCTCGTGCGCGCCACCCCTCCCTGCAACAGCCCTCCGAGGGCAAACATCCTTGTCTGCTCTCTATCCCAAGCACTCAGGTTGGTGCATGGCTCACAGTACGCCCTCAGTACACATTCACTGAATGAGTAAACCCCTTCAATCCGCCTGGCATTCTGCTAGGGGCTGAGGCCAAGGTCCCTGCCCTCCCGGCTCTTCTGCTTGAGGGAAACCACAAGCAAACCCTCGCAATTCTGTTGGCGTCTGAAGATCCCTGCCTGTGCAGGGAGCAGAGCATGGGTGTGGAGGTGACAGGTGCCTAGGAGACACAGGATGGACATCGAGAACACTCTAGGCCCAGGGAACTGCGCCTCCCAGCGCTGGCCGGTCTGCAGCTGGGAAAGAGCGTGGCTTGCATGAGACACAGGCAGAAGCTGGACCCTGAGGAAGGGTGGAACAGCTCTTGTGCCTTGGGGGAGTTGCAGATTTTCCAACACAGTGGCCAGCAGGGCCCCTCAAGGGTTTCAGCAGGAGTGGGTCATGCTGCGTGGGGTTTAAAGCAGGGAGTTGGGAAACTACAGTCTGGGCCACCTATGCATGCTAATTGTTTTTGGAAACAGTTTTATGGGGACACAGCCACACCCATTCACTCTCTCTAGAGCTATGCCAGCGGAGGTGAGTAGCTTGGCAAAAAGCCCAAAAGATCACAGGGACAAGAACATCTACAGGAAAGGGTGACCCCTTCCCTCTCCCTCATCCCAGATCCACTCGACTCCAGTTCCTGCTGGTGTCACCTGTTGATGCCCGCTCCTTTTCCCCATGTCACTGCCACCAATCCTACTGGAGCTACCATGTCCACCTGGACCATCACACAGCCTTCCTGGCCTTCCTGTTTCTGTCCACAAACGAGATGGAGTCCCGTGCTGCTCCTCAGTGCTCCTCGCGATGGCCCAGGAGGCCCTGCCACCTTCCCCTTCCTTCCAATCCCTGCAGGAACCCACGCTCACTCCTGCGCAGCCTCGAGGGCTTCCTGCTGGTTCCCGAAATACCAAGCATGATCCACCCTGCCAGGCCTTTTCACCTGCAAGTCCCTTGGTTCAAAATGCTTTTTGAAAACCTTCCCACAGGGGGCTGGGAGCAGTGGCTCAGCAGTTACAGTGCTTGCCTTGCGTGTGTTAGTACGTAAGTTCAAACCCCAGCACCATGTACACAACGAAGTGTCCGAGGAAGGAAAGTCACATGAAAAACTAAATAAAAATTGCTTCTCGCTCTCTCTCACTGTCCCCTCTTTCTTTAAAAAAAAGAAAGAAAGAAAGAAAGAAGAAAACCTTCCGCAACCCTAATGGTCCTTCCTCAGACATATTCCACTCCTGGCGGAGACAAAACAGTGGTGGCCTCCCTCCCAAGATACTGTCCTCTCTTTATCATTCACTGGCACGCAGCACTGCCTGGCTCCCCATGAAAGCCCATGTTTCGTTCCTTTTATTCTTTGCTATATCTCCTTCAGCGTCTTGTGAATCAACACAGGTGTCCAGAGGAGGTCATTATAAAATTCAGCTGCAAGGATTCAAAGAGATCAAGCATGTGCGAAAGTTAGAACTGTGCTGGCACACAGTGCCCACATAACATAGCCATTAGTGTTACCAGCTTTATAACTTTTTTATTTTTTAAAGAGAGGGAGGAAGTGAGAGAGAATTAATTTTATTTAGTTTTCCATCTGGCCTTTTTTTCTCTAACACTTCGTTGTGTATGTGGTGCTGGGGTTCAAACCTGGGTCCTCATACATCCCAGGCAAGCACTCCAACCGCTGAGCAACCGCTCCAGCTGCCATCATTATGTCTTTGGAGAACACAGAGTTCAGTGTAACCACTAGCTCTACCTGGTCCCAGGTTGGGGGTGTCCCCTGGGTAAGTCACATGGCCACTGTCCAGAGTGGACAGAGATAGTCTAGTACACAAATCAAGCTTCCAAAACGCAAGTTACACAGTGAAGCAACTTAGCCTGAGCCACAGCTCCTGTGTTGTACCAAAATTAACTCGCAGAAGATTAGCAGCTGTGAGACCTACCCAAAAGTTCATACGAATGAAAAAAACTACAAATGGGCATTCCCTTATCGTGTTAACCAAGTGCCACCTACCCAAAAGTTCATACAAATAAAAAAAACCACAAACGGGCATTCCCTTATCTGGGTAACCAGGAGAGATCTAGCCAACAATGGGAAAATCCACAAGTGGGCCTTAACCTCAGAAAAAGAGGATAAAAACCGACGCCTGCATCCAAGAAATCGGGAGACACACCCCACAATGGAAGCGTACTGACATTGGTCCTTACGCCCATTGCACGCCTCCTCTCCATCCCTTGCAACCCGCTTAACCTGCCATCAAACCCAGCAACTCTGCTCCAGAGTCTGAAGCAGCTTGCCACGCCGAACTCAGCAACCTGGACTCCGTCTGGAGAGCACCTGATCTCGGCTCCTTGGTGAGTGCCTGCCTGCCTGCCTGATTCCTCAGCTCCCTGCAATTTTTGCAATTTGACCTCCGATCCTGGAGAGTGCCTGACCCGACCTGCCTGAGGAGAGGACTCTGCGTGCATTCTACTGGTAACCATGGACATCACACCAATGCTGGTGAGAGGACTATGAGCTTATTCTTCCTTACCTTTGCCTTAAGCTTATTGAATTAAGAATAGTCTATAAGTGGTGTGTAATTATTAGATTATGTGTGCTGTGACTAAGATAAGAATACAGGAGAGTGTGATTTGTAGTATGACATCCCTTGAGAATTGTGATATTAATACCTTTGAGTGCTGTGTTAAATAAAGAATATTAAAATGGAACTTGTCTCATTGCATCTGTCACTGAACGTGCAATCTCTCAGAGAGAGTGGTCACCTGCAGGCGTAGATATCAGCGCCGCCACTCAGGCCACACTCATGACAACCTCTCTCAGCTTCCTTGCCTGTTAAGTGGGCTGGAATCATCTGCACCCAGCTAGCTAGACCTGGAGCCAGTTCCCCACACGCTGTAGCTCACACCAGTGCTGTTCTGCTGCAGGTCTGTTACACACCCTTTCTTCCTTTCCCAGGAAGCCTGCCCCATGAGGGCAAGCTGGTAGTCAGTTTGGACAACATTGCTATTCCTGTCCACAGCTGGGAAGGCTAGCAAACTGAACTGCTGTGAGTAAGGAAAGAAGGGAGTGGAGGAAATAAAGAGGGAGGAGCGTGGCCACGACTCAACAGTAACACAGATTTATTGGGAGAAACCTGCAGAAGGGGGGCCCCAGTAGAGTCTGGGACCCATCTCCTCCTTACAGACCGGGATAGATGTAAAACACTAAGGGAAAAGATTAGAGCGTTGCTATGGAGTTGTCAGGGAAGGTCCTTTCTTACGAAGGAGTGTTTAGGGCTTCTTAGCCTTATGATGGCGAATTGTAGGTGGGTCAGGAGTTTAGGGATTAGATGCATCTGAGGTTTCCGGATAGGTGGGTCTGGGTTTAGGAATTAGGTGGGTCTGGAGTTTAAGGATAGGTGGCTCTGGGTCTAGGGACAGGTGGATCTGGGGTTTAGGATTAGATGAGTCTGGGTTTAGGGATAAATTCGTCTGGGATTAGGGACAGATGGATCTGGGTTTAGGGATAGTGGGTCCAGGTTTAGAGATTAGGTGGATCTGGGTTTAGGGATTAGATGGGTCTGGGATTTAGAGCTAAGTGGATCCTGGTTTAGGGATTAGGTGGGCCTGGGGTTTAGGGATTAGTGGGTCTGGGCCTAGGGATTAGATAGATGGGTCTGGGTTTAGGGATAGGTCAATCTGGGGTTAGGGACAGGTGGGCCTGGGGTTTAGGGCCAGTGGGTCTGGGCTTAGGGATTAGGTGCGTCTGGGTTGAGGCACAGGTAGGTCTTGTTCCGAGATGAAGGCTGAGTGAAAATGGTTTCCTAGGCCCAGTTCTAGCTAACACAGTGCACGCAGGGGTGGGAGGACGCGTAGACACCCGAGGTGGGCAGCTTCCTGCACAGATGAGCAGAGCTGGCCAAGAGCAGATTCTGGTCCTCCTCAAAGGGCACGGGATCTGCGGGTGCGTGACCATCTGACACTGGAGCCGGCCCCCTTCCCGTGAGTTCCAGAGAAGGCCCAGCTGCCTGGCTGTAGGCTGTGGGTCAGCCATAGACATGCAGGGACCCTTTCCCTGCCATCCCCAGGGATCCCAGTTCCCACTGGCCACATAAGGAAACTGAGGCTTGGCAGGGTCAGAGGCCGCACACTGGAGGGCCAGCATGCCCGAGCCTTCAGGTTATTTTGCCTAGGGTTTGGGCCTCCCCAGCGCAGACGGGCGTCACAGGTCAGCCGCAGCACAAAATGGCGCCTCATAGAAAAGTATGAGCGATTTCCAGCGTCCACGCCTACCATGGCGGAGAGGAGGAAGCGACGACAGGCAAAGCATATTTATTTGCATACACAGAAAGTCTACGGGTTTCATTGGCCAGGAGCCGTTCCTCCCCGCTAAACTGGACCCCATTGGTTATTCTCCATTCCGGCCCGCCCCCGCCAGCCCCGCCTTTCCCATCAGGGCTCGGCCTGCGCCAGTCTTGTGACGTCCAGATCACGACCGCCCATTCCTATTGGCTCGAGGGCCTTCCATCACTCGTTTAAAACCCCGAGTCGCGCTTTCTCCTGGACCGGACAGGACTACCGTTAGTCTCGTGCGCGACGTCCTCGGCGTCAGGGTGCGCGCGCGTACGCGGACCGTGGCGGCGTCTCATTCAAACGGCCCAATCAGCGGCTGCGCTGCCTTCCCGGTCTCCTTTCCTTCCACTCGGGTTCTCAGGCCCTCCGTTCCCCCCGATCCCCTTCCCGAGCCCCGCGCGCCCTCATTGGCCAGCCGGCCGTGCAGCCCCCTCCCGAACATCTCTCGCTTCTGCCTGAGGTTTGCGGGGAAGGGGTCGAGTGCAGCAAGCCCCAAGGGACGTGCGCGCTGACGTCTCGGGTCGAGGCGCGCCTCGGGGGCGGGGCCTACGGGCGGTTATAAAAGCTCTGACGTGCGCGCGCGGCCGACTCAGTGCGGCCGGGTGTCGGGGCGGGTGTGGTGCGCGGCGGGCGTCGGAGGCAGCGGGCAGCGGAGCAGGGCCGCAGCGGCCGCAGTTGGGCCCCCCGCCCCGGCTGGCGGCCCGAAGAGCACGGGAAGGGGGCCGGGGGGACCCGCCCCCGGCCGGCCGTAGCCATGGTGAGCGCGGGCGGCCGGGCCCGACGGGGGTGGTCGAGGGCTCCGGGGGGGAGGAGGCGGAGTCCCAGGACCTCGGCGGGGCGGCCAGGGCGACGTGGGCACCCACCCGCGGGTCGGGCCGGGACAGCCCGCGGAGCCTCGGGGAAGGCGCTCGGCGCCCAGCGGCCCGCCCGCCGCCATTTCCAGGCCTGAGGCGAGGTTCCGAGGGTAGTTTTTCCCGATACGGGAACGGCCCGGGCCTCGCCTCGCTGGAACTGTGGGGTCCCACGCGCGGTTAGGTGGAGCCCGCACGGGCCTATTCGAAGCCCCCCCCCGCCCCATTTCTGTTGGGAAGTCTGCCCTGCACCGCGACCTAGAGCAGCCTGGGTGGGGGGTGATTGGCAACCTGGGACGCGTAGGGTCAAGACTGGGGAGGCCCCGGCCTCAGCCCAGCTCTGCCAGCCCCTCACCTTCCCCTCCTGTCTGTGCCCAGAACTCCAATGTAGAGAACCTGCCTCCCCACATCATCCGCCTGGTGTACAAGGAAGTGACGACACTGACCACAGACCCACCTGATGGCATCAAGGTCTTCCCCAACGAGGAGGACCTCACTGACCTGCAGGTCACCATTGAGGGCCCTGGTGAGTGTGAACAAGCGAGGCTCAAAGCACCCGTTAGAGGCTGGGTCCTGTCAGGTGCTGGGGATGCAGTGGTGGGTAGGACAGGCATGGCACTTTTGTGCTGACGGTCTACTTGCTCAGCAGGATACCACAAATAACAATAATTATGCATTCTCTTCCCATAAGCATTGAGAAGTTCCTGTTGAGAGTTTTTAAGCGCGATCTTAACCTAGGTTCGGTGTGAGGCTGTCAGGCCTGGCTCCCCTGGGACCTGAGAATGGGTAGGATTAAGTGGGAGTGGGAGGAGAGTTCCAGGTGGTGGAACCAGAATTTGCAAAATTGGAAGGTTGGTCCAGGCATCTAAAATTCCCAGTGTCAGGATCTCAGCTGTAGCTAAGCATAAGCAAGATTCAGCATTGTGGGGAGAGAAGTGATTGTTTTCTTTTGCAGAATGATTTAGAATTTTGTTTTGTGCAAGTTATATTTCTGTTATCACCTGAATGTTTACAATGACAGCCAAGATGTTATAAGAGCTTATAAAGGAGCCCTCTAATCTGGAGCAGTGACATGATCAAGGGAGACTTTCCTGAAAAGTTGACAGCTGCAAGAATTCATAACTTTGGCGCAGTATATTGGGTTGTACCAAGGGTGGAGGATCCAGAAGATGGGAAGCCAAGGCTTCCAGAAAAGTCCAAGGCAGGCAGATTTGGGTGTCAAAAGGTAACAGAAAGAAGAAAGTGGTTAGGGAGGATATCTTTTCTCTCTTTTCTTTCTTTCTTTCTTTCTTTCTTTTTTTTTTTTTTTTTTTTTTTTTTTTTTTTTTTTTTTTTTTTTTTTTTTTTTTTTTTTTTTTTTTTTTTTTTGAGAGGGATAGAGAAAGAATCAATTTTATTTAGTTTTCATCTGGCTTTCGTTGCTCAGACACGTGGTTGTGTATGTGGTGATGGGGTTTGAACCCAGCTTCTTGTGCATGGCGGGCAAGTGCTATACCACTGAGTCACCCCTCCAGCCCCAGGGGAGCTATGTTTTAGGGACACTAGGCTTCTAAAGAACTTATGAAGAAGGAGACTAACTAGCAGTGAGGTTAAAACAGGGATGTGACAGATCCTGCTTAGTTCCCCTTGAACTGCAGGGTGGAAGCTGGAGGCCAGTTGAGAAACCACATTTGGAGATGGGATCAGATTCAGGAGCGCCTGGAGGGCAGCTGCCCAGATTGTTGATCTGCTGGATTTGGGGCTGTGTGGTGGGTGGGACAGCCTTGGTTCCCACATTTTTTGACCCCAGCAAATAGGTAAAAATGGTAAGAAATGTTTGCTGGGTTGGGGGCTGGGGCAGTGGTTCGGAGGTTATGGCGCTTGCCCAGCATGTACGAGTACGTGAGTTCAAATCTCAGCACCACATACACAATGAAGTCTTGGAGCAATGAAAGTCACATGAAAAACTAAATAAGAAATTGTTTCTCTCTTTTTTTTGTTTGTTTGTTCATTTCTCTTTTAAAAAAAAATTGTTACTGGGGTGAGGAAAGATTAAACTGAACTGTTGGACTATTTACCAGGAAGACAAGTGGGCACTCTGGGTCCCGCCTCTGGGAAAGAGAAGCAGCATTCTGGGGGTGGAGATGGGGAACGTTGCTTGTGGCCTATTGTACGCTGGCACTTGGCTGCCTTCAGGAATTCCTCCAAGGGGCTAGAGAGGTGGCTCAGCAGTGGAGCACTTGCCTGGCATGCATGAGGACCTGGGTTAGAACCCTGTATCACATATACAACTAAGTCTTGGAAAAACAAAAACCAGATGAAAAGAATTCCTCCAACCTAGGAGAGAAGATGGTAGGGCACTTGCCTCACAGCCAGACCCTGGAGACTGGGCTTTAGAGTGGCTTTTAGAGTGTTCTGGGATGCTAGGAGTCCTCAGCCTTCTGACCCAGTCTCCCCTCCTTCTGCTCCAGAGGGCACCCCATATGCTGGAGGTCTCTTTCGTATGAAACTCCTACTGGGGAAGGATTTCCCTGCCTCCCCACCCAAGGGCTACTTCCTGACCAAGATATTCCATCCGAATGTGGGTGCCAATGGTGAGATCTGTGTCAACGTGCTCAAGAGGGACTGGACGGCTGAGCTGGGCATCCGACACGTGCTGCTGGTGAGTTCTGGCATGGGCATCCCAGTGATGTGTGACCCACAGCACTTTGTTTTCTTTCTGAAAATCAACTCTGAAGTATGGGAGATTTTTGCATAAAAATTCAGATTCCCTACTTTTCTGGAAAATTGTGGAAGAGTTGGATCTAGCTCACTGAGTACTATTGTTCAGTGCAGGAAGTGGTGGGTTTGTGTATTAAGACAGTTTCCTGGCAAGTAGATATCTAGATAGAGGCTTTTTCTTCTTTTTTTTCTTTAAAAATTTTTGTTGTTTTGAAACAGAGTCTTGCTAAGTTGAGGTAATACTTAGCCTCTGCCTCCTGCGTAACTGGTATTACAGACATTTGCCTGGCTTCTTTTTTCTTTTTATCTGCTATTTGCGTACCATAAATTTCATTGATCGAATGAACACAGTTCAATGGGTTTTTTGGAACCATGGGTTTAATTGTTGTGTGCTTAACCACTGAGCCACATCCCCAATCCCTTTTTTATTTTTAATTTTGAGACAAGATGTCCCTAAGTTGCTTAGGGTCTCACCAAGTTGCTGAGGCTGACATTGAACTTGTGATCCTCCTGCTTCAACCTCCCAAGTCGCTGGGATATTATGGGCATGCACCATAGCACCCGACAGTTAAGTGGGTTTTTTAACAATGACAAGGTTTATGTATCCGTCACCATTGTCTCATTTCTAGATTGCTTTCCTGTACTGTTTCTCAGCCAGGTGATTTTTCCCCTCAGGGACATTTTGCATTGTCAAGAGATGCTTTTGGTTCACTGCTAGAGAAGGCTGCTGCTAGCATCTTGAGGGTGGGTGGATGCCAGGGATGCCCCTCAGCATCCTGCTGTGCACAGGACTGCCCACAGCCTCCCAGTATTGTCTGAAATAGATACACTTTGGTCTGGACCAGTGTTGCAAGGTCTCTAAAGGCCACTTATAAACCACTTAGGACACCTGATGCCTTCCTTACCCATCCTCCAAGCTTAAAAAAAATTTTTTAACTACATTTCTAATGAGTCCCTGGGGCAAATGGTTGAGAAGATGACAAATTGGGGTTTCTTTGAGGGCACTGGGAAAGGATTAAGCTGGAGGGTGACCAGACAAGATCCCAGACCTTTCCCTCCCTCTTCCTTGCCCTGGGGGGTGGGCTAAACTCCATCTCCTGCCCTAATAGCATTGCATCTAGCTTGTTGGGCTCGGTCAGTGAGAGAGCTGTAGCAAGACTTCCAGCCCCCAGTTTGGGGTGCCGTGGGAAGAATTAATAGGGAACCTGCATTTCTGGTCAGTCCTCGGTAATGTCTGCTGAGCCGGGTGGTCTGCATGTGTCATAGAAGCCCTGGCAGGACCTGTTACTGTTACCTACCCAAGGCCAAACTGGTGGGTTAGTTCTTTGGGACCCTCTAGGCTCACTTTTAGCAAGAAGTGGGGTGTAGGGAAGACACCAACCATACTTAGGGACTGTAAGTATAGTCTTTCCAGAACCACTTAAGAGGATCCATCAAGGGCTGCTGTAGGCCTGGTTGCTGATCACACCTGGAACCTGGGCTGATGAAGGGTGTTGAGGACTCACCCCCTTCCTGGGCTGTCCTCAAGACTGCTAGTCCCCCAGTATTTATATCCTGATGCCTTTCCCTGTTGACTCTGGTCAAGCCCTGTCAGAATCCTATCTCTGAAATTGGGGTTACTGTTTGGGTTTCTGCATTCAGTGCTCTTTGTGGAAAGACAGGTAGCTTTAGAGCCCAGCAAACTAGACATGGGTTTCCCCAGTCCTTAGTACTCTGAAGAAGGGGTCTCAAGGAACCAGGAGGAAGCTATCAGGCTTCATGTGCCTATGGCATTGCTTTCCTTTGGAGCCTTTACTGTGGGTGTCAGGAACGCAGCCTGGCCTCACCGGCAGAGGTGACAATGCAGCTGGGAGCTGGCAGATCTGGCCTTTGGGAACCCAGTTGGAAGCAGAGGGAAGAGCCAGTGTGGAGCCCAAGAGGCTGGACAGTGCAGACCCCTGGTTACTGGGCTTTCTCCCCACAGACCATCAAGTGCCTGCTGATCCACCCTAACCCCGAGTCTGCGCTGAATGAAGAGGCAGGCCGCCTGCTCCTGGAGAACTACGAGGAGTACGCTGCCCGCGCCCGCCTGCTTACAGAGATCCATGGTGGCGCAAGTGGGCCCAGCAGTGGGCGGGCTGAGGCTGGCCGGGCCCTGGCCAGTGGCGCTACAGCCTCCTCCACTGACCCTATGGGCCCTGCAGGCCCAGGAGGGGCTGATGGTCCAATGGCCAAGAAGCATGCCGGTGAGCGTGATAAGAAGTTGGCAGCCAAGAAAAAGACAGACAAGAAGCGGGCGCTTCGGCGGCTGTAGTGGGCTTTTCTTCCTCCTCCCACCCCTGGCCCAACTCTTTTTCTCCTGTCCCTTCCCTCCCACTCTGTCTCTAAATTATTTAAATTATGGCTGGGGTGGGGGAGGGTGTGGGGGACACTGGTACCTGGATTTGTTTTTCTAAATAAAGTTGGAAAAGCAGTTTGTATGCCTGGCAGGTACCCGAGGACCTGTGCTTAAATTTTGGCTCAGAGCACATGGTGTCCCTGCTCTGCCTCTGTCCTTGTCAAGGTTTCTAGGCTGCATACTGCAGCCAGCCAGTTTACTGGACTTTCCTTTGGGCTTGGGACCACCTCTCTCCTGTGGGAATGGGATTTCCAGTCTAAAGTTGTGTGGAGCCCTTGTTCTCATCTTGTGGGGCCAGCTCTGTCCGTCTCGTCCCGGACCAGGCATGATTCTGTCCCTTTATGTGTACCTCTCCATAGTATCACAAAACCCGAGGCTTCAGACAACACCCATCTCAGGGTTTCAGCTGGAAGTCAGCACAGCTGACTTGAGCAAATTGACACTGCTTGGCCACACTCCTTTCTCAGTCCTCAGTGCTCCCGCTGCTCTGTGCTGCCCCTCCACATGTCCTGTCCCTCAGAACAAAGTTGGGTCCCAGACACTTCAGTTCCAAATCAAGGGCTAATGGCTAGTCATGGGTTACATCCATCCTACTGTCAGGGTCTGGTCTCCCTTGAGGGGTGGGGGATTAGCCCCACTGTGTACCCCAGGGATGAGTAATATGCTCTGCCATTCTGTGAATAGGCTCAGGTTCTTTGAAACTTTATTTTAAAATAAGTCAAAAGCACTAAATTATGGACAAGATAGCAAAAGGTAACCAGGCCAAAACCTAGCTAAAAATTAGGTGGGTAGAAAATAGAAAACTTCCCTTCCCTCAAGGAATTGGTCAATTAAATTTTTGCTTTTTTTTTTTTTTTTTTTTTTTTTGTACTGGGGATTGAGCCCAGGAGCCCAGGGGTGCTCTATCACTGAGGTACACCCAGCCCTGTTTTATTTTTTATTTTAAGACAGGGTCTTCCTAAGTTGTCCAGGCTGGCCTCAACCTTGCCATCCTGCCTCAGCTTCCTGAGTAGCTGCTGAGCCCTTGGCTACCTTTTGTGTGAGGACAGCAATCCAAACCCGGGGATTAACTGAAGAGGAGCCTTGGGGACCCTTCCCAATTTGAACTTGACGCCACCCTACAGATAACCTTCAGGGACAAGATAAACCAGCAGGGAGTCTGCCCCTCTTCCCTGCCTCCAGGGGTACAGGAAGAGAAGCCTTGCCCTGAGCAAAGCCTTAGGGCAGGGAGTAAATAAGAAGTGTACGGGGAGAAAGCCAGTTCACAGGTGGTCCAGGAAATCTCAAGCCCCCATACATAAGTGTTTATCATGAGAAGCAAGCAGTCCTTTCTGAAGGAAGACACTTTCATTCTAGCCCTTGGGGAGACCATGTAAATAATTTGCAGGGTCAGGCATGTGTGAGATAATTTCCTAGTCCCTTCTAATCTTCAGATACTGTGGAGGCTGAGATAGGAGGATCACAAATTAAAATCCAGGGGCTGGGGTGAGGGCTCCAGCGGTTGGAGCGCTTGCCTGGCATGTGTAAGGACCCAGGTTGGAACCCCAGCACCACATATGCAGCTGAGTGTCCAAGAGACAAAGGCCAGATAAAAAAATAAAACTGATTCTCCCTTTCTCTAAAAAAAAAGAAAAAAAATTCAAGTACAGCCTGGGCAATTTAGCCAGATTGACCCTATCTCAGGCTGGTGTGGCTAGCATGCATGAGGCCCTGGGTTCAATCTCTAGCACTGGGGAGCAGAGGGTGGTTACAGGGACACCTTGCTCTTCTCTAGTAAATATGTTTGGTCTTAGTGCCTGGTTGACAGAGCTCCTAGATCTCGGGGTTTCCTGGGTGATAGGAGCATTCTTTGTTCTAAAGGACTCAACTGGAGGCTTCAGGGTGGAGGTCAGTCATTGAAAGGCATAGCTAGGGGGTTGGAAGTTCAGCCCCACCAACCTGGGAGGAGAGAGGTCATGTGAGGCCTGCAGGAAGTCCCTGAAAGATGGGTTTGAGAACCCTGGCTTGGCTCTTGGAGGTGCTGGGAGGGCGCTGTGCCTGTTCATCTCTTGCACCTGTTAATGTCTTTCCAAGATCTGTGAGGCACTGAGCCTGTGAGTCAAGACGTGCTGGTGTCAAAGGAGGCGGTTGGGGAACTGGGTGAACTGGGTTTGGAGTGGAGGGGAATCTATATGCTGGTCGTCTGTGTTGAGTAAAACCTCGAGCTGCTTGTGGTAGAACAGCATCTGGGCGAGGATGAGGTCCTAAAATAAACACAAGGCAACAGAACTGCTCTAAAAACATAAAGGTCAACTTGGAAATATCTTCAGGGAAAGGACCCTGGGCCTGAGGGTGTGGCTCACACTAGTAGAGCACTTGCCTGTGAGTGCAAGGCTTGGGATTGATCCCCAGAATCACACACACAAGGAAGAGGAGCAAGTTCACACGTTCATGGAATTAAAACAAAATACTAATCAAAATTTAAACAAAAAGGGCTAGAGAGGTGACTCAGCCGTAGAACGCGTCATGGGTTTGATGCCCAGTACCATATAACTAAGTGGAGGAAAAACAAACACCAGGTTTAAAAAAAAAAAAAAAAGAAAAGAAATTAACTCACTCTCTCTCTCTTAAAAGAAAAAATTTTTTTTTATTTTAAACAAAACACCTTGGGGTTGGGGATTTAGCTCAGTGGCAGAGCACTTGCCTAGCATACGCAAGGCCCCGAGTTCCGTCCTCAGCCCTGAGAAAAAAAAAAAAAAAAAAAAAAAAAACCTGGACAGGACTGGCAATAGTTTGGATGGGAAGCGACTTAGCAATGGACCAGTAGAAATCAATCATAGTTCACAGAAGAACCAAAAGCATAAACCTGACAGGATGGTGCATGCAAGCAATCCCAGCAATTTGGGAAATTGAGGCAGGAGAATTGCAAGTTCATGACAGTCTTGGGAACTTAGCAAAAAAGACAAAGGGGATGAGTACGAGTGCTAGAGCACTGTGCACCACACTCCCCAGCACCACGTGAAAAAAATCAATAAAATTGATTCTCTCTTAAACGTAAAAATAAAACCTTTCCATGAAGAAACTTGAGGCCCAAGCTGGGCGCGGTGACGCACACCTGTGTGGTGACGTACACCTGCGTGGTGACGCACACCTGTAATTCCAGTGGTTCAGGAGGCTGAGGCAGGAGGATGGCAAATTCAAACCAGCCTGAGCAACTTAGTCCCTAAGCAACTTAGTAAAACCCTGTCTCAAAATAAAATATAAAAAGGGCTGGGGGAGCTGGAGCAGTGGCTCAGCAGTTATGGCACTTGCCTGGCATGCATGAGGACATGGGTCCAAACCGCATGTATTGGAGCAATGAAAGCCAAATAAAAAACTAAATGAAATTGGTTCTCCTCTTTCTCTCTCCTCTCCCCCTCTTTAATAAAAAGAAGGGGCCAGCTTGAGATGTGGCTCAGTGGTGAAGTACTCCTAGGTTTAATCCTCTGTACCAAAAAAGAAAAAAAAAACACTTCAGATCCAGACGGCTTCTCATCCATGAATTTGCTAAAATTAAAAAGACTGATATTACCAAGGTTTGACAAAGATGCAGAGCAACCAGAATACTCATGGGAATCCTAAATGGCACAACCACTTGAGAAAACAATTTGGAGGCTGGGAGTTAGCTCGGTGGTACAGCACTTGCCTAGCATGCATGAGGCCCTGGGTTCAATTCCTGGCACCACGAAAAAAAGATGTACTTCTCAATGACCCAGCAATTCTGTTTCTAGAGATAGAAAGACATGCCACATTTACAGCTTTTTTTCCACTTTTTTCTTTTTTTAAGACAAAGGGACAGTGAGAGAGAGGGAATCAATTTTATTTAGTGTTTCATGTGGCTTTTGTTGCCTGAACACTTCGTTGTATACGTGGTACTGGGGTTTGACCCCGTGTCCTTGCGCATGCCACACAAGCACTCCAACTGCTGAACCACCACTCCAGAGCGTATTTTTTATTTTGAGATAGGATTTCACTAAGTTGCCGACGCAGGCCTCCCAACTTGAGATCTTCCTGTCTTAGCCCCCTGAGTAGCTGGAATTATAGATACACACCAGTTCTCTATATTTTAAAAACAGCATATTTACTTTGTGTAAAACAGATCAAAATGAAGTTGATTTAAATTTTCTTTTAGAAATTAAAAGCTACTAGCCAGGTGTGGTGGTGCAGTTCTGTAGTCTTGGGAGGCTAAGGCAGGAGGTTCACAAGTTTCAGGCCAGCCTCAGCAACTTAAGTAGAACCTGTCTCAAAAAATAAAAAGGGCTGGGGAGGTACCTCAGTGTTAAAACGTCACTGGGTTCAATCCCCAGTACTAGTCTACGGCCATACCACCCTGAACGCACCCGATCTCGTCAATCCCCGGTACTAAAAAAAAATAAAAAATTAAAAAATTAAAAGACAAGGTCAAGATTGATAAAAGACATCTGGAGACATACAACTCAGGGCTCATCCAAAATATATGAAGAGTTTCTACAGCACAATACGAAAAGGACGACACAAAAGTTGCAGAAACCCTTGGCCAAGCACTTCACAAGAGAGGAAGCACAGTTGGCTATAAACGCAGGAAAAGGTATTCAACATTTAATAATTGCAAAACTACAAATGCTGATCAAAATTGATCCTGTCACTCCCATGAGATGAGCAGCAATTGTAAAGTCCGACAGTACCAAGTGTTGACAACGTGCCTCCAACAGTGAGATGCGTGACTGTATCACTCTACTGGCTGCCTTTTTCCAGTACTGGGGACTGAGTCCAAGGGAACTCTACCAAGAAGCTACATCCCCTTGGCCACTAAGTTAAGGCTGGCCTTGAACTTGCTATCACCTGCCTCTGCCTCCCGAATAGCTGGGATCTGTAGCTGAAAGTCTTTTGGTTGTAAGACTGTCTGTGCTAAGGGCCAGGAAGCACCATGTAAAGGTTGACCCAGCAGACCTGGCTTGTTCTAACCCCTGCACATTTGGAACCAAGCCTGTCTGAGGAACTCTGGCCCCTGCCTGGCTCCTGGGAGGTAACTCTGAGCCCCTGGAATATCCTGCAAGGACAG
This sequence comes from Aplodontia rufa, assembly GCA_004027875.1. NCBI lineage: Eukaryota > Metazoa > Chordata > Mammalia > Rodentia > Aplodontiidae > Aplodontia > Aplodontia rufa. Next base: position 92,561 of record PVKS010002592.1, on the reverse strand, counting down.
CATCTGCCTGAGGCCTGGGCGCTGCGGTATAGCTGGACCCCGTGGGAGAGTGGGACTCCCTGTGCGTGCAGCACACCCATGTGACTCGCCCAGCCCAATCAAGACGCTGGATGCCAAGGCTTCAGGGAGCACCCCTTACTGGTGTTGATGGGTTGTCACATGTCATGCTGGGAGACTGAGTGAGTCCTGCATGGGAGCACTATAGGTGGTAGCAAAACCTGGAACTGCCCACCAGGAGGCGCTACCAAAATGTATCTTTCTTGCTGAACACCTTCCTGTGCCAGGAACTGCTGGGTGCAGCCCAGAGGAAAACAATGTTTGTGCTCCTGTATGCTTCCCGGTAAACGGGGAGACTCACAGTGTCATGGTGAGCAGAATGCCAAGCAAGGCAGACCTAGCCTGCGTGCGCCCATGGTGGCTGCCTGATACCTGCAGAACCTACGGCTTATGCACAGGAGCACAGCCCTGGGATGGGGCTGCTCATTCACAAGATGCCAAGGACTGGCACTCGGTGCTGACACCAAGTAGCCAGTAGTTCATAAAGGCTGGAAGAAGGGCGGAGGGTGCTTGAAGGCATAGAGTTCGAGATGACTAAAATGTTCTGGAATTAGTGATTGTAGCCATGTAACTTTATGAACACAGACTAAAAATTACTGAATTATGCACTTTATATAAAAGGGGAATTGTAGCTGGGCACAGTGGCACGTGTCTACAAATCCCAGCAGCTTAGTGGGCTGAGGCAGGAGGATCACAAATTCAAAGCCAGCCTCAGCAACGCAGCCAGGCCCTAAGCAACTTAGTGAGAGCCTGGCTCAAAATAAAAAATTAAAAGGACGGGGATGTGGCTCTGGATAAGCTCCCCTGGGTTCTATCTCTGACACTGAAGAAGAAAAAAGAGCGTCAAAAAACAAGCTTGGGGACACCAGAGGAAAGTACCCCTGCAGAACAGCATTTGCAGTCCAAGGCAGGAGCTGTGCTGGATCCCGAGCCCCAGGCATCCCGCGCAGGAAATGCAGTCAGTGAACAGAGGTACCCATCATACAGGACTCTGCAGACCAGCTTAAAACCATAGCTTTTTTATTTCTTTGGGGACTGGGGATTTAAGAACCCAAGGCCGCTGAACTAGAGCCATATCCCCAGCCTTTTCTGAGACAAGGTCTCTTTAGGTTGCTGAAGCTGGCTTTGAACTTGGGATCCTCTTGCCTCAGCCCTGAGCCCCTGGGATTACAGGCGTGCCATTTGTTAGCTTTCATGCATTTACAGGTAGCTGGGTCAAATGCTTGTTAGCAAGGGGCTGGGGCTGGGGCTGACCTGCTCACGAACACAAGGTGGAGGAGACCTCTCATAAAGAACTGGAGCAGGGCCCTGGGGCAGCCTTTCACTTTTTTTTTTAAAGTTAGAGGAACAGCGAGACAGAAGCAATTTTTATTTTAGTTTTTCACATGGCCTTTGCTGCTCTGTTGCTCAGACACTTTGTTGTGTACATGGGTGCTGGAGTTTGAACCCATGTACTCGCACATGCTAGGCAAGCGCCATAACCACCAGGCTACCTACCGCTCCAGCCCCTGGCCTTTCAGTTTTAAATGATGAAAACTAGAGGCTGAGCAGCACAGCGCTTGCCTGGCATGCTCAAGGATCCAGTTTGAACCTTAGCACATTACACAGCTAAGTGTCAGGAAAAAAAGTTTTAAAAAATAAAATTGATTCAAAAAATTTTTTTGAATCAATTTTATTTGAAAAAAATTTTTTTCCAATGGTGAAGAGTTTACTAGGTGATATTTGACAAGACTGAGGCAGTAAGCCACAGGCACAGAAGGGTGGGAAAGATAGGTTAGAGCAGGTAAGCCACCAACTCAACTTCCCTCTAGATCCAGGTTAATGGATCTGAAGGAAAAGGCATGCGTGGCAATGATCCAGCAGGTCTGTTGTCTTTGAGCAGAGCAAGGCTGGGGCAGAAGCTGGGTTGAGGTCAGGAGCTAGACAGTTGTGACTGTCAGTTCCCAAAGGCAATGGGACTCCCTGTGTCTTTGGCCAGAGCTGGGGATGGCTGCATAGAGCAAGGGTGCCCCAGGACGTAACTGGCACAGCAAGTGCACAGGAGCATGGCAGCAGCAGCAGCGTGGGTGCCAGACCCCATTTGTCCTGTCTCACCATCTGACTGTGGGGTGCACACCTGCACAAGGTAGCCAGAAGCACCTGCGTACACGTGTGCACCACGCACTCAGCTAACTACAAATGGTCCGACTTCTGCCAAATCTTTAGGATGGTGCAAATGGCATGCATTCGGTACAAACGGTACTTTGAACGTTCATCTTTCCCTGGACTGGCAGCATGTAGGCAGCTCACAAGGCCAGGCAGCCACATTGTATTGTAGCCTTCTGCTGCAGTGCTATGACACACCACTGGTCAGACAAGCTGGACATATCATCTAAGTGGAGACTAGGGTTGCTTCTCACAGTGCATGTTCTAGCAAACAAGCCACGAACAACTGAGCACTGGGGGTGGAGCAGTGGCATGCACAAGGATGCGGGTTTAAACCCCCCCACGAACAAAGTGTTAGAGCAACGAAGGCCACACTGGAAACTAAATAAAAGGTGGTTCTGTCCTTAAAAAAAAAAAAAACAAAAAAACCCAAAAAACCGTACTTAATTATGTGCAGCCCCTGTTCTCAGCTCTTTGCATTTGTTAACCCACTTCATAGCTTCTGGCAAGGAAGAGATGTCATCTGCATAAGGCCACACAGATGGCATGGCCCAGCTGGCTGTGGCTCTGGCAGCCCATGCTCAGTTTGCATGCAGACTGAGTTGACATCCATACTGAAATGAAGAGGAAGCAAACACACAGCAACAGAGACTGGGGGACCTGGCACGTCAGTCAGGGAAGATCTGAGACCTCCAGAACAGACTGTCATTTAGGGTTGGGTCCATATCTCCTGTCCTCATGGAGATGGGGGTTTTAGGAGACGGGCTGCAGGCTATGGTAGCCAGCCTAGACTATATGCCCATCTACAAGATAGGGCTCCATCACGACTCCTTCAGCCCAGCCCCAGGAAATGCACTCATCTCCTCAAAGGACCTGACACCTGTGGGTCCCCAGGTTCCTGGACTTGGGCTGTGACAGCTTCGGGGCCCACAGCTCCTTGGCTGGTGTCATTCGACGGAGAATAGCTCCCCGCCCCCTCTGAAAAGAGGGCCTGCTCTACCCCAGGCAGCACCTCACGGAGGAAGAAGAGTCTAAGAAGAAGAGTCTAAGGAGACAAGCAATCCTTTACTGGGAAAGGATGTCCAGCCTTGACATCCCCTTCAGATGAACAGGTTCCCACTTAATCAGCCTGTGACAACACACAGGGCCAGAGAAAGCCAGCGACTCTTTATTGCCCTTGCGGGTGGGTGTGGGGCTCAGGAGCTCTTCGTGGGGCGGGCCCGCTTCCTCTTCACCATCACAGGCTTCTGGCTGCGCAGGATGGCACTGGCTCTGCGGATGGCGGCCTGAGGGCAAGGGCAGAGTAGGGTTCAGCTCACCTGCTCCCGGAGTCCTCCCCAGCTGTCAGCCTCCCTAGGGTGCAGTTCAGAGGAAGGGTCCCTGACCTTCCCACCCCAGGTTCCCCATCCAGCCCCACTGTCACTCACCATGCGGAGGTCAGGGCGGTACTTGTTCTTGCGAATCATGTGCCTGATGCTGCTAAGTGTGGCCCGTGCATTCTTGTTGATGGTGGTCCGGACATAGGAGGTAGCTGGCTTTCGCTGGCCTGGTAACGGGGGTCCAGAGGTCAGTTAACTGCCTGGGCCTTAGAGTGCCTCCCAGATAAGAGGACACAGTCTCATTCCAAGAACCAAAGCACTTTTGGGTAATTGTATGAGGCTGGACAGTAGCCTGCCCAGCCAGCCCACCCATGCATTCAGAAGACTCGGTGATCAACGCAGGTCAGGGGCCCTGGGGTGCGTGTACACACACCTCATCCTCACAGTGGCTTGAGACACATCAAAGGCAATAGCAAAAGAACTCTCAAGTCTCACGTGGCAGAACTGCCAAGTGTTTCCAAGCTAGGCCACACAACCACAAAATTCCAGTGTTCCGGGGTCCAAGCTAAGGAGTATGGGACAATCTTGAATGAGCAGGGATAGAGTTAGCACAGCAGGACTGAGATTTCAAAAAAGCCCAGGACAAAGTCATGTCCAGACTTTGCTGTCTGGGATCAAAAACAAAATTCTCCCAATCCTGTCCATTTGAAAACATCCTTTTCTGTTATCATGAAGGGACCACTTGTCAGGATGTGAAGTTATATAGCTAACCAGAGTCATATTGCTAATGCCAAGGCATAAACAATTTCCCCAGCACACCATGGCCCTGTAATCGTGCAGATTTTGAGCCCAAGGAAGGCACCCATGTATTCAGCAATCCAAGAGAATGTTCTTAGAACTCATCACTCCAGAACAGGGTCCTCAGGAGATTGCCACCAAGACCTTCAACTGGTTGCCCCCTACGTTGTGAAGCTCCTGAGAACAAATGACAACCTCCCTCCAAGATGAGTGAGAGTACTGAAGTCACCAGGCACTGAAGCAAAAGAAACCAGTCCTTACTGAGAACCTAAGGAAAACTCGTGTATCCTTTAAAAAAAAAAAAAAAAAATCCCAGGGGCTGGAGTGGTGGCTCAGCAGTTATGGTGCTTGCCTGGCATGTGTGAGGACACAGGTTCCAATCCCAGCATCATGTACACAACGAAGTGTCAGAGCAGTGAAAGCCCTATGAAAAACTAAAATTGATTCTCTCACTGTCCTTCTTGCTTAAAAAAAAAAAAAATCCCAGTGATAGCCATGGTGGAGCACAGGTGTAATCCCAGGAAAGCTGAGGCAGGAGGAGCACAAGTTCAAAGCCAGCCTCGGCACCTAAGGATCTTAATGAAGAGCTGGGGATATAACTCAGTGTTTCAGTGCCCCAATTCAATCCCCACTAAAAAACACAGCTGGTGGAGATGGGACATCCCACGAAAGACCTCTGCCTCCATTCCACTGACCACTTTCCAAAACTGGCTATCTGTGCCTGAGAGCAAAGTTCAGGGGCCTGGACTATTCACGACCGTCTCTTTACTCCACAGTCGGACCTCAGGGGCGGGTGTGAAACTGCTGCCTGGACCCAGCTGGTCATCTCCACACGAAATCAAGCCTCACCTGTTTGTCTCCATTCTCCGCAGCCCACCCGAGTTGTCCTTAAGACTTCTAAGAACGTGGTGCAACTGCACAACCCTGCAGTTTATCCCTCCCCACCCCCCCGTAAAGCTCAGGCTTCCTTAGTTTCTCCTTACAACTAAGGAAACAGGACGTGACCCCGCCAGCTCACAGCGCTGGCAAGCCGGGGAGAGAGCGGCTTCCCAGCCAAAGCCGCCCAGGGAGCTCCTGTGCACGGACACAAGCCCCGTTCCCTGCCCGGGAAAGTGGTCCCCGCTGGGGCAAATAAATGCTCACCGGATCTCCGCTTCATGACCACCACGACGCCTTTGCCGTCGGCCGCGGGCTCCACGCCCACAGTCTTGCGGTGAATCAGCCCGTTGTAGCGGAAGGAGTTGCGGGCCTTCAGGTTATTGGGCTCCTGGGGAAGGGTGCAGGGACGGTGAGCGCCAGGCCCTCCCCGCGACCCAGCGGCGCCCCCCGCACCCACTTACGGTGCTGTACGTCTGCTTATTCCTCTTGATCAGGAAGCTGGAGCAGTTCCGCACCACCATCCACTGCAGGTGCGCGGACATGGTGAAGCCTGCGGAGAAGCCGGGACGAGAAGGCCGTCAGTCCCCGCAGCGGCTGAGGACGCAGGCGGCCACCACTATGCGGAATGGGGAAGCGCGAGAGACGCCACGACCTCGGGCGCCGGAGAAGGGGGCCGCGGAGGGCAGAAGCCGGGCCGGGCCGCGGACACCCCGCGGCGGGCGCGAGATGGAGGCCACGCCGCGTGCACGGAGGGCGCACACTCACCTCCTCTCGCTGCAGCGGCCGGACACGGAAAGAGGCAGGCAGGGGGCGGGACGACGCCTTTAGTACTGCACACGCATTTCCGCTTCCTCTCTGAGCGCGCCCGCCTCCGCTTCCTCCCTTCCTCCCGCCCCGCCTCCGAGGCGGCGCTGCGGTGTTCGGCTATTTCCGCCGACCGTCGCGTGTAGCTCGGGAGCCCTCGGAAACCCTCGGCTACAGAACAGGAGGCGTGTTCTCGACAGTGGAAATCCTTGGTTTCGTGGGTCGTTCAGAAAATTTCAAGAACCCCGCGGCTGGATTCCGGGTGGATTCGAGAGGCATCTCAGCGGCATCTCCTCGGTATTGCTCATGCAGCGCTTAGGACTGTGCTGAGCACATGATGGACCTTAAATAAACTCTTTGTTTTGTGAATGAAAAGAATGCCTGCCTGATTTGTCACCCTAGAGTTTTCTGCTCTTCTTCGTGAGCCCAGGGTTATTTCCGATGAGGACATTGGGGCCCGCTCGGGCATCTTCGGAATCGTTCCGAAGGGGCAGAAACCTGAATGAGTCATCCATGCCTGATTCAGGCTTGTTCGGAAACACTCGGTTTCCCACTGCTATGCTCGGAACCCTTCGGTTATTCCCTGCAGTCGCCTGGCAGGCAAACACTGTTATACAGTTTGGGGAGAACCTAGGCAGAACTGCCTCGCAGGGTACCAGCCCAGGGAGACTGCGTTTCCTCTAAGGGCGAGTTTGTTTGGTGGAAAGGAGCTTTACACGTGACTGCTTCTGGTTCTCTTTAGGATTCCGGACCCGGTCGCCCAGCCTCCTCCCTGAGCCTCTCTGCTTCGCGCCTTCATTACGCCTTAGTCACCGGCGCTAAGCCCCCTGGAAGCTTGTTTTCTGTCGTCACTGCCAGTCCTCGCTGGGGGACCTTGGGAGACACCTATTGAAAGTACCCGTGTCATCTCCACTGATGCACCTTGACTCAGGGTTTCTCGGGGAGCTCCTTGTGGGCAGGGGCCTTGTCGGGTTCGCACCTGTGCCCTTGAGCTTCACCGGTAATGCGTCTTGACGTTCGGGCTTGCCCTGCTATGTCCATTAGTGGACTCTAGTTCTGATGGCGGGTTCTAGTTCCCACGGCCAGCACCTGGGAAGCGGTTCATCTTTGCGGGTTCATTCGCAAAACAGCCTGGAGCACAAGCCCCAGAAGTCTAGCGATGGAGAAAGGAATGGCCGTGGGTATAGCTCAGTGGTGAAAAGCATTATCCTAGTGTGACAGATTAGGAGAGACAGTGAAATGGCTAGGTAGTCAGGACAGAGGGCTAGCTGGTAGAGGCAGAGAGTGATCGACAGGGCAAGCTCAGGATCTTCAAATGGAAAAAGACCATGAGGCTCACCTTTGTCCCAACTAAGATGGGGGTGGTCACAGGTGGGTACTAGGAAGTATTTGCCACCTTTTGTTTTAACCAATGGTGTTCCTGACCAGTTTCAATGCCTGTTTTACATAGATTTTAACCAACGGAGTTGATGCATTTCTCAATACCTGCTTTGCATGAATGTTAATTATGGTCATACCCAAAATCAATATAACCCCTGCCTAACCTCCATTAGCTGGTGTCCTGCTTCCAGGTGCCCCTTCGCGTTGTGGCTGTTCGTCCTAAATAAATCCTACTCCTTTTACTCCTCCTTCCGTGGTTGTCCGTGGATTTTATTCTTCAAATTCGCGAGACAAGGACCCAGAAGATCGGCGCCGAATTCCCGGGGTGAATTTCCACCACACCAAGAGCTGCAACACTCAGCTTTTAGCTGGAGAGTTGCTAACACTTTCGGTTGCAGACACCTGCAGCCAGCCCAAATTCTCAGTTTTAACTGGGAATGACTGCAAACACTAGAAGCGGGCCATTTTGGCTGCTGGAATCTGTAGTGGCTCAGACTCCATTCACCAGCGGGAGCAGAGAATCCGGCCTCATCTCAAAAACTCCGCATAACTAGCATGCGTAAGACCTGGGGTTTGATCCCCAGCACCACAAAAAGGAAAAATAAGTGAGAGAAAGGAACGCTCAGCTCCCAGCGCCCAAGTTTTCTGCCTTACAGGACCTGGGTGCTAATTCTCTGGGTCCTAGAGCTCCTTGGAGTCCAGGGGCCTTGTCTGCAGTTGTTTCTGACCCCGGGAGTAGCCACCAAGGCGCCTGATGCACAGGAGGCCTCGGGAGGCGGGCACTGAACAGAACAACCCTGGCTGCCTCTGTCTGGCACCCTGAAGTTCGACCAGGAGTCTGCCTCGCGCTCCTTGATGCACAGGAGCCCTGGGCCAGTCAGATCCGTGCGCCTGCTGCCCCAGCACAGGCCCCTGAGGGTCCGGCCTGCAGGGACCCTCAGCCAGGCGCCCGCGTCGGGCGCGCCCAGCGCAGCTCAGGTGACCTGGCGGGCTCTGGGTACACCTGGCTCGGTCCCCAGACCCCGCCCCGGGCGGCCGCACCCAGGAACATACTCTCTGGGAGGGCGCGGCTGGCAGGACAGGGCAGGGCCATGGCCGCGGCGCCGGCGGCGTGCGCCTCGCAGGGGGCTCCACCGGGAATGGCCTCCGCGCCAGCGCCCGCGCCCGCCGCCGGCCTGGGCCGCTGCCGCATGGCGCTGCTGCTGGCCGTGGCGCTGGACGTGGCGGGCATGGCGGCGCTGCTGACCGGCGTGTTCGCGCAGCTGCAGGTGCGCGGCCGCGACTTCGGCGACCTGCTCATCTACTCGGGCGCGCTGCTAGTCTTCCTGAGCCTGCTCGGCTGGATCCTCTGGTACACCGGCAACATAGAGATCTCGCGCCAGGAGCTCGAGCGCGACTACGGCCTGCGGCCCTCGGCGCTCGCCCGCCTGGCGCGCAAGCTGTCGCGTCGCTGGTCGGCGCCCGCCGCCGGCCCGCGCGCCTCGCCCGGCTCCCGCGGAGCGCGCCGAGCCGCCCGCGCGCCCCCGCCGCCCGCCGCCGGCGCCCGCCGCGTGCGCCTGCAGCTCTCCGCGCTGGAGGGCGGTTCCGGGGCGCCAGGCGCGGGTAGCGAGTGAGCCCCAGGTGAGCGGCGACGTGGAGGAGTTGCAGACTGACCGGGAGCGATGGCGACCGCGAGGGCCAGGGAGACGGAAGCAGGCGGGGACAGGGGCTGGGGAGGAGAAATCCAGAGGCCTGGAGACTCAGGCACCGTGGCGTAGGTGCGGAGGAGTCCGGAGGCGGGGCTACTCAGGATTAGGCACCCCCAGCACTAGGGATGCCAACGTTTCGCCGACCTTGGGCACCCCAGACCCCATTTAATCCTCTCAGTGCAACTGGGTGTCTGAGGGCACTGCTGTTACCATCCGCGTGCTCGGTGGGGTAAACTGAGGCCAAGAAAGTTGCCACCTTTGCCCAAGGTCAAACACGTAGGAGCAGTAGGAGCAGCCCCAAGTAGTCCTATGAGAAGGACCAACTGACCCAGGAGTGAAGCCACCCTCCTTCCCTGCCCTCTCTCCTTTGCCTTGTACTGTATGTAAAATTCAGTCCTATCCATGTTTTCAGGCATCCTGGAATGTCAGAACAGATCCCAACACAAATAAGGGGGAATTGCTGTCTCTCCTTTCCTAAACTCTTCAACTTTCCTGGCTGCCTCTGCTCACCTCCTATGGCTCCCTCTTGCTCCCTGGTTAAACCTGGGTCATTCACTGGTGTGGCCCCACTTTTCCTGCCTTCTCTGCAGTTACATCCCTCAACCCACAGCCAGCCAGGCTGTCACCCACCCATTGGCCTCTGTTCATACCCTCTGCGATGGGAGGCCCTTGCTGTCTGCCCTCCACCCAGAAAACTTCCTGCATATCCTCTAGGAGCCTGCTCACCGCTCCATCCTTCTCTGGCTCTTCCTATTGTCAGAATTACCTGTTTTGCTTGAATGACTCAGTTTTGTGTGTTGATACTCACTCCACCATTAGGAGTCTCCTCGAGGGTAGGACCAGGTTCTTAGTCTTTGTTCTTAACATTGCCCAGCAAAAAGTATGAACTGAGCTGGGTGCAGTGGCATACACCTGGAATCCCAGCAGCTCCGGGTGAGGCAGGAGCATTGCAAGTTCAGAGCCTCAGCAACTTAGCAAGGCCCTAAGCAACTTAGCTAGATCCTGTATCAAAATTAAAACAAAAAAATTAAAAAGGGCTAGCTTTTTAATGTGTGGCTCAGTGGTAGAGTACCCTGGGTTCAATCCCTGGTACCAAAAAAAAAAAAAAAAAAAAAAAGAACTGAGGAAGTGGTGGTGGTGGGATAGATAGGTGGAAAGTGGAAGAGTGGGTCAGTAAATAGATGGGTGAATGAAAGGTGGGTAGATGGATGAGGTAGTTGGTGGATGGGTGCATGGATTGGTTGTTTAGTGGGTAGATGTGGGTGGGTAAGCAGTTTGGCTGGATGAATCGGTGCTTGGATGGATGGTTTGAGCAGATGGGTGCTAGAGAAATGGATGGGTTTGCTGATAGGTGGATGAATGACTGAATACATGTTCCACTGTACCATAAAAGAACCCAAGCCAGGTGATGTGGCGCAGGCCGGTAACCCCAGTGGGTCAGGAGGCGGAGGCAGGAAAATCGCAAGTTCAAAGCCAGCTTCAGCAACTAAGTGTGAGGCCTTACACAACTTAGCGAGAACCTATCTCAAAATAAAAAGGGCTGGGGATGCGGCTCAGTGGTTGAGCGCACCTGGGTTCAATCCCCAGTACCAAAAAAAAAAAACAAGACTCGAACCTGGAAATCTACACTATGATTAATTAAATTTTCTCCTGTGCATCCAGAGCAATACTTGTAATATACTATTCTTTGTGAGAATTGAGGAAATGGTCACTCTCATCATATCTTATGCTCTGAGCTCAAATGAGTGCTTGGTTTGAGAAAAAAAATAGAGCCAAGGGGGCTGGAGTGCTAGCTCAGTGGTTACGGCGCCTGCCTGGCATGCACAAGTACACAAGTTCAAACCCCAGCATCACACACACAATGAACTGTTGGAGCAACAAGAGCCACGTGAAAAACTAAATAAAACTGATTCTTTCTCTCTCTCTCTCTCAAAGAAAAAAAGAAGAGCCAAAAGCCTGGCTTCTTACTCTCAAGAAAGAGGCCCTCGGGGTTGGGGATTTAGCTCAGTGACAGAGCGCTTGCCTGGCACACGCAAGGCCCCGAGTTCGATGCTCAGCCCTGGGGAAAAAAAAAAAAAAGAGGCCCTCACTGTTATCTAATAAATCTGTGTCACAAAAATGAAAAAAAAAATGAAGGAGACTAGAACCAGGCACAGTAGCCACGCCTGTGATCCCAGCTACTCCGGAGGCTGAGCCAGGAAGATCACAAGATCTCAGCCTGGGCAACCTACTGAGACCCTGTCTCAAAATTTAAGAAAATAAAAGGACTGGGGAATGTAACTCTGGGGTAGAGTGCTTTCCTAACAGAATGCGACCCTGGGTTCAATCCCTAGCACCAGGGGAATAAAACACTGTATGGATAGGTAGGTAAAACACGAGCCACTGCAAAACCTGATATATTATGCAAAAATAGCCATCTAGTTAAAATTTCCCTGGAAAAACCTTGACACCACACACAGTCCACCACAGCCCAGTGTACCGCCACCCTGGAGCTGTGCACCAGAGCCACAGACCTTGCTGGCCCGAGACCCCTCTAAGAAGGAAAGTGGGCCGTTACCTCCTTACCTGGGGCCAGCTGCTGCAGCGCTTGTTTTGTGGGTGTTCCCCCCCGCCCGTGCTGGGGTTGAACCCAGAGATACTTTAGCACTGAGCTACATTCCCAATCTTTATTATTTTTTTCCTTTTCTTTGAGAGTTTTTTGTTTTTCCTTCACTTATTTGTGTATGTGGTGCTAGGAATTGAACCTGAGACCCTGCACATTGCCAAGCAAGCGCTCTACCACTAAGCCACCTCTCCAGCCTCCATTTCCAGTCATTTTTTAATTTTGAGACAGGGTCTCACTAAGTTGCTGAGGGTGGTCTTGAATATGCAATTCTCCTGCTTCAGCCTCCCTAGCTACTGTGACAATAGGCATGTGCCATGCCATAGTACCCCCTGCCCACACTTGAATTTTGACAAAGGACTTGTTCTGGGTGTGTAGCAACCATCTTCCTCTGAGATGCAGAGCACTCCCCCCTTCTGCCTTCTCTATCTCTGCTTTCTTTATCTCTGCCTCTGCCCGTCACTCTCTTCTCTTCCTCTCCCTGTCTCTTGTACCAGAGAACTCCAGTGAGTTGAAGGCAAAAGTATTCATGCACACATGCACACAGTGGCTGGGCATGATGGTACACAGTGGCCCACACCAATAATCCCAGCAACTCAGGAGGCTGAGGCAGGAGGATTGCAAGTTCAAAGCCAGCCTCATCAACTCAGCCAAACCCCATCTCAAAATAAAATTTTAAAAAGGGCTGAGGATGTGGCTCAGTGGTTAAGCACCCCTGGGTTCAATTCCCAGTGCCAAAAGACAAAAAAAAAAAAAAAAAGAACACATGCACACAATGGGTCTCTAGCAATCGGGGAGGATGTGGGGATGAAATGCAAATGAGCCAGAGTAAGAGTGAGTGTGAGGGGCCTGGGAAGGTTGCGCAGTCACTAACACCACCCTCCCTCCCACAGAGACCTCACAGTCAGGATCGACAGCCCTGCAGCTGCCCCACACCAGCGACCAGCAGCACACGCATCTGTGCCTGTGCACTCCGTTCCCACTTGGATAAACAGCTCTGCCTTGCAATCCACTTGCCTGTTTGGGAGAGGGACTGTGCTGGGGTGGGATGGGAGCCCAGACCCCTGACTCCTCCTGGCTGCCCCCTGCTGTGTGGGCCCTTCCAGAAGCAGACACAGGCAAACTGAGTTTCCCAGATGTTTACTGGGTGAGACACAGGCAAGGCAGCTGGTGCAGGGGACACCCCAGGGACTAGAGAAGGGAAGAGGGCCAGCTGGGCAGGCAGCTCCAATCGCAACACTCTCCTAGGGAAACTCGCCAGCCACGGGGAAGCCTAGGCGCCAGAGCCATTCCTGGCGGGGGGGCCCCATGTTCTGCCTCACTGGTGTCCCTATCCAGCTTTGTCATGGGGACTGCAGGGAGGCATTGGCCAGCCATGCTCCTGCAGCCACAGAGCTGGGAGCACACTGGCCCACGTCCAGTGTAGGACCCTCTCAGCTCTGCTCATCCCAGCTCCACCTCAGGTTCACCTCTGTGCCCCTCAACCCAGGCCCCCCGCAGCCCAGATCCACTGGCTTGCCCAAACACCTTCACCAGACCCCCCTCGGCTCACGGCACCCCAGCCCTCAGCTTTGACCCTCAGGCTCCCTCAAGCCCACACACACCCTGCCCCAGGTTCACCTACTCCACGCGGTCCCCAGAAACAAGACACACACCTATATGCCATATCTATATTGAGGGGTCCCCCAGGGATGCCCCTAATCTCCCCCCTCCTCTGTTTCCCCTTCTGTCCCTTCCCCTTCAGTGCCCCCTGAGGTTTCTGCCCCTTCCCCGGGCCCGGAGGCTTGCATGCTGCCCGCGGATGACTTCTTGTCCTTGGACAGCAGTGAGGTCGTCCTCGAGAGGTCGCATTTGCCCTTCAGAAACTTTGGAACGTGCAGCATGTCCCGGCGCTTGGCCCACCTGGGAGGGAGGGGACACACTCAGCCTGGCCCACTAGCGCGTGCCTGGGGGTGTCGATGGCCACCTGAGTCCCACCCAACTCACCAGAACAGGCAGATGCTGGCGATCAGGAACAGCAGGCCACCGCAGGTCCAGCCCAGGGCCCACATGTGCTTCCTGCGCATGTTCTCTGCACAGAGGGGATAGGTGAAGGCCCTGGGACCCAGCACCAGCCCCACACCCCAGCACCCCTCCTGGCCACTCACCGTCAGGACGCTGGTGGTAGCAGACGCCATCTCGGTAGCAGCACCGCAGGCGCAGGCAGAGGTTGGGGTTTTCAATGGCTGCCTGACCCCCACAGCTCTCCCGGTCCCACACATCTCCCTCACAGCCTGGGGGAAGCACACCAGGCCCCTCCTTAGAGAGCTGGCCTCAGGCTACAGGCAGGGCCCAGGCCAGGAGGAGGGCTGCCTGCCAGTCTCCTCTCTTGCACCCAGAGGCCCAAGCCCCAGCCTCCTCCCTCAGACCCAGGGGTCCAGGTACCCAGCCTCCTCCCTCAGACCCAGGGGTCCAAAACCCAGCCCTCCTCCCTCAGACCCAGGGGTCCGGGTACCCAGCCTCCTCCCTCAGACCCAGGGGTCCAGGTACCCAGCCTCCTCCCTCAGACCCAGGGGTCCAGGTACCCAGCCTCCTCCCTCAGACCCAGGGGTCCAGGTACCCAGCCTCCTCCCTCAGACCCAGGGGTCCAGGTACCCAGCCTCTTCCCTCAGACCCAGGAGTCCCTAAACTCTAATCTGGACTTCATCTCCCTTGGGGGCCTCAGGATTTCAGTTCCTGCTCACTCCATGGGTAGAAGAATCCCTGGATTCCATTCCCATCTGTGAGAGAAAAGGGATGGTGTTGAGGGTCTGTGTGGAACCAGGGCAGCCTCCTCCTCAGCCCCCAGTCACCTCCTCAGCCCCCTCACCTACTGAGCCCTGCATAAGCAGGAGAAGACCGAACACTGGGATCCCTGAGCCCACCATGTTGCCTCCCAGAGCCCTGGGGCCTCTGTGGAGAATGGCCTAGAAGGATGTCACCCAAGCAACAGCCAGCCCCGCCCTGCTGCCCCAAGCCCAGGATTCTGAGTTCTGTTGCTAGGGAGTCCCCTCATCAGGGCTTGGCAGGGAGATCCCCCTGGCCTGGCCATGTCTGGGCAGGAAGGACTCTGTTAGCACCCAGGTGGAAGAGGTGGGTGGGCGTGGGGGCCTTAGACTTTAGAGAGCCCCTTAGGGACTGCAGAGGGAAGAAGAAGAGACAAAGCTGGGGCCGGGGCATCTCCCTCTCACGGACTACCAGCACCTGAGCAGAAGGATCAGGTGGCCACCTTGTAGGACAACCCTCCTCCCTGACCCATGCTGCAAAGGCTGCATCAGGTGGCCTAGTGTCAGGAAACCTCGTTGCTAGGGAGTCTGTCCCCTTAACATCCAGAGGGAGGGGCCTGGGGCGCAGGGGAGGAGGGTCTCACTGAGCCCCATTGTTAGGGAAGGTTCCCCCAGCAACCAGGGGCTTGGGCAGAGCATGAGACAATGGAGCTAGAGCCCAGTGGGGAGGACCTTCCTCCTTGGCCACACCAGGCCTTCTCTTTGGGGCCTCTTTAGCCAGAGATGGGACTGGCCACTCAGCTGCTGTTAGGCACCTCAAGAGCAAGGCCCCTCATCCACCCAAGACTCAGTTTCCCCACTTGTAAATGAGAATTCCAACTGGAGACCCTCAAGTTGTTGTTGCTGTTTTTTGTGTCCACAATGACAAGAGACCAGGCTTCCAATGAGAGAAAGCCAGATTAGGAACGGGTTAGGGACCTTATCCCTAATTCCTCATCTCAGGGTCTCCTCTGCACAGTGGGGACTCTGGCCTTGGCCCAGGACTCCTGAATCTGAGGAGGAGGCTGGGGCCTGGGGTCCTGGTCAGAGGGAGGAGGACTGGGGCAAGGACACCTGGGTCAGAAAGAGGAGGGCTGGGAGACCAGACTCCTGGGTCTGAGGGAGGAGGGCTGGGGAATGAAGCTGTGGTCAGAGGAAGGTCTGAGGCCTGGACTGCTGGTCAGAGAGGAGGCAAGAGGACTAGGTCCTGGAGTCCTATTCAGAGGGTGGAGGGATAGGGCTGGGACTCTTGGTCAGAAAGAGGAGGGCTGAGGTCGAGACCCCTGCTCAGAAGAAGAGGGCTTTGGTCTGAAATTGTGGTGAGAGGGAGGACTGAAGCGTAGAGTCCTGGTCAGAGGGAGGAGGATTGAGACCTGGAGTCCTGGTCAGAGGGTGGAGGGCTGGGGCTAGGACCCCTGCTCAGAAGGAAGAGGGCTTGGGTCTGAAGTTGTGGTCAGAGGGAGGCCTGAGACCTGGACTCCTGGTCAGAGGGAGGAGGTCTGGGGAAGGGACACTTGGGTCAGAGAGGAGGGAAGAGGGCTAGGTCGTGGAGTCCTAGTCAGAGGGTGGAGGGCTGGGGCTGGGATTCTTGCTCAGGAGGAGGAGGACTGGGGTCTAGACCCCTGCTCAGAAGAAAGAGGGCTTTGGTCTTTCTGAAATTGTGGTGAGAGGGAGGACTGAAGCTTAGAGTCCTGGTCAGAGGGAGGAGGATTGAGACCTGGAGTCCTGGTCAGAGGGAGGAGGGCTGGGGCCTGGACTCCTGGTCAGAGGGTGGAGAGGGTCCAAGACCAGATCCCATTTCCCAAAAAGCCCATGGGGCTGACTCCTGGTCATACCCATGTCTCCTGTAAACATCCTCGTGGGTGCTGAGTGGGCCCTTGCTGCCTCCGTCAGAGATGACACAGGTCAGAGGGGCTCGGCAGGGGGCCGGGGGTGGGGGTCAGAGGGGTTGTGGGGCTGAGGCCTGGCAGCTGCTGACCATTTCCTGTGTCAACACCATCTGGACCCACTTCCCAATTCCCGGGATTCCTCAGGGATCAAGGAGGGGGTGGGGGGGCGGGGCTGACTGGCCCTGGACCGCGGCTTGGACTGGGGGGGCCCGGTTGTCACGGCCCTCACCACTAATGACAGGTTTGGGCTGCCTCTGTGGCTGGCCTGCCCCGTCACCCCCAGAGGCCAGACAGGACCCCCCAGGGACAGACAGACGGACACACAGCCTGGGAGCTGCTGTCATCACATCCAGCTAGGGCAACCTCACCCAGGAACCACACAGCAGCAAGGACCCCCGGCCCACCCCACAGAGCAGGGGCACCTCCCCCAAAGTCTGTGGCATCTGAGGGCTTCTAGGACCAACTCCCCAGCCTGCTGCAGAGCCCCCGACTGGTTTCCCTGGCATTATCCTTCCTTGTGTCTGTCTGCCTGCTCTGGGTCTTTGTGGTCCCATTTCCATTTCAGCTTATTTCTGTCATCTATAATGACAAGAAATAATAATTTCTTGGGATTCTCCAACCCTGCCTCTAGGTCTCCCCCAATCCCTCTTTCTCACCTGCTCACTATTGTTCCCTTAGAGGTGGCCCAAGGTATTCCCACCCAGCCCTGGGAAGACCCAGGCATCCCAAGCACACTGCGGAGTCCCTGCAGCCACCTCGAGGGGGATGAAGTCCTGGTGCCACAACCCCAAGAGTGAGGACCAAGGCAGGACCAGAAACTGACACCAGTCCAAGACCCACCCTTGACCCAGGGCCCAAATTTTCCTCCACCTATCTCCAATCAAAGGTTTAGGGCCTGGACCCCTGGATTTGAGGGAAGACGGCTAGCATCCAGATCCCTGGTCAGACGGAAGAGGGCTTGGGGTCCGGACCCCTGGGTCAGAGGGAGGAGGGATTGGGGTCTGGACCCCTGGTCAGGGGGAGGAGGGCTTGGGGTGAGATTCCTGGATCTCCGTGGGTGGAAGGGCTGGTGTTCCCAGATCCTGTGTGTTGCTCCAGGGCTGGCCCCAGGCCCAGTCCCCCATCCCCTCAGGCCAGTCCATCCCCCAGGCTGGTGGCCTGAGTCACCTTGGCTGGCCCCGCCAGTCTGGGGGGGGGCTACGTCAGCTCTCCCCTCACTGACGCAGCCTTGGGCCCCCCACACTGACTCAGCCGGAAACAGGCCCCCTGAGGGGTGGAGACCCAATGGTCAGAGGCCTGGGTCCCAGTGGGAGCCAGGGCTGGGCAGGGCCCCTGGGGGGCCCCTGAAGGGTGGCCATGACAGACCTAGAAAGGGAGAGAAAAAATTCTTACCTGAAAAGATGAGGTCATGTCCCACTGTGGGGGGGCTGTGACCTCATCTCCTTGGGAATCTGAGCAGTCCCCCCCAGGGGGGATGGATGGGGAGGGGGAAGCTTGCAGCTTCCACTCGATCCCACAATCTCTGAGGCCAACAAGGGGGTCTGCAGAGAGACCAGAGGAAAGCTTGTCACTGTGCTGAGTCTGACCCCACCTCTTCTTGCCACCTCCATTCTGGGGAGGAGACTCCTAGGGATTTGGGTTGATGTCGCTGTCCCTTCCTTTCTGGGCTGTGCATCCCCGGCTACCTCTGCTTCCCATTTCTCTGTGCTCCCCTACTGCAAGCCTGGGCAGGCATGGCTCTGTTGCCCCTGTGTGTCCCTCTCCTGCCTGGACATCTTTCCTGCTCCCATCTCCATGTGTCACAGTTCTGTTCTCCAGTGCCTCGGCCCTGGATTTGGGGTGTCCCTGTCCTCCTCGCTCCCTCTCCTCTCACCCTCTTACCATCCTGTCGGTCCCAGTGGCTACATCCCTGTCCCCCTGGATTGCTGATGAACATAATAATGGAGCAGCGGTGGTTAACATTTAGCCCATGTTCCTTTGTCCTTTACGTGAGTGGGCTTTAGGGGTGGGGATACCCTCATTGCCCCCATTTCACACATAAGGAAACATATTCCTACCTCAGCAGAATACCTCCCTGCCTTTGTCTGGGTACCCACTGCGGAGTTCCCGCCATCTCAGCACCTCATCCATTACCCATCTCCTTGTCTGTGTCTCAGGCCTCTCAGACCTTGCTGCCTGCCCTGCGGTGGGTCTGTCCCCATTCTCCTGTAGCCTCCTCTCTGAGCCTCTATGTCCCTGTTCCTCTGCCAGAGTCTCCACAAATTCCCCTGCTGTCTTTCATTCCACTCCCTCCTCTCTGCCCCTGGGCTGATTCTCTGATCCTCTCTGCAGGGCACATTTCTGGCCACCCCCCCTTTGTGTCAGTCTCCCTGTCTCTGCATGGCAGCTTCACTGTCTGCTTCTGCCAGTCTCCATGACCATTCTAACACCCCCATGTCTCTGCATGTCTGTCTCCCTGCCTCTGTCTCAGAGTCTCCAACTCTGTTCTGGTGCCCCATCTCTCTCTGTCCCTTGGACTTTCCCACCTCCTCTCCCCAGGCCTGTGGCTGGCCTCTCTCCCCTGCCCTTCCTGGTCCAGCCAGACCCCCACCCACAGCGGGGCCCCAGCTCCTGAGCCTCATGTGTCTGCCCTGGCGGTGGAGGTGGAGGGAGGGGACGCCAATGACCTCACCAGCCCCTCTCCGACCACCCCCCCCCCCTTCACTTTTCAACTTTTCCAACTTTTCCTTCCGTGCCCTCCTCCGAGCAAGGCGGCTGAGCCCTGCTAGGCAGCCGCTCGTCTGAATGGAAAAGGCAGGAGGGAGGGTGAGTCAGGATGTGTCAGGCCGCCCTCCCCTGCCGCCTGCCCCCCGCCCGCCCCGGCCCCCTATATAACCCCCCAGGCGGACGCACTCCCTCACTGCCGCGGCCCTTGCTGCTCACACGCACATGCCTCCCCTCCCCAGGCCACGGCCCAGCTGACCCGCGGGGCTCCCCCGGCAGCGGACAGGGAAGGGTTAAAGGCCCCGGGCTCCCTGCCCCCTGCCTTGGGGAACCCCTGGCCTGTGGGGACATGAACTGTAAGTTGGTTCCAGTTCATGGGGTGGGGGACAAGGAGGGAGGGAGGCACCACTGGCGGGGGAGGGTGGGAAGCCGACCCAGAGTAGGGACAGAAGGGACCAAGGAGACAGGGAGTCAGAGACAGAAAAAGGATATTCAGAGAAAGTGAGGAGGCAGGAGAAGAGATGAGTAGAGAGAGATGAAAAGGCAAATCAGACAGCAGAGACAGGGACCGGCCAGACAGGGACAGATGCTGGGAAGTGATCCCCCAAAGCCCGGAGACTCCGACAGAAGACTCCGGGAGGGAAACTGAGGCACAGTCCTAGGAGATGAGAGAGCAAGCCTGGGAGTACCGGTCCCAGTCAGGGGGAGCAGAGACAGACGGGGGTGCGGACAGAGAGCTTGGAGAGACAGGCACCGGCCCCGCAAGACGGACGCACGGACAGACCGCCGGCCAGGGAGGGGCGGAAGGATGGGCCTCGGCCGAAGGGGACCAGGGGGCGGGCTGGGGGTGTGATAAGGGAGCGCAGCGGCCCGGGGGGCGCTGATTGGCTGGCGATCGCGGGAGTGGGCGGGGCAGCTGGGGGATGGGCGGCCGGCGAGCGCCCGGCTGAGCCCCGGCGCCCCGAGCGCCCGTATCCGGAGGCGCGCGGCGCTCTGCACCTCGCCGCCCAGGTGCGCCCGAGCCCGGCCCCGCGCTGCCGCCCGGCCTTCCGCGCCCACTCGGGCGGGCCTCCCGTGGGGCCTCGGGGGCCTCCCCGGGGAGGAGTCGGGGTGTCCGGGTGTGAGTCCGAGCCCCTGGCTCCTTCTGCTGCTACCAGCCCGGTGGGGCTCCCGGGGCCGGGGAGGGGGCAGGTTCTGGCCTGTGCCACCCCCATCTTGCCCCGCCCCGGGGCCCAGATTCCGGCGTCCGGGGGCGGACGGGAGACGCCCGGCCCGTCTACCCGCCCCGGGCCGCGTCTGCTCCGACGGGCGGGGCAGCCAGAGTTAGGGAGGGAGAGGGAAGCCGGCCCGGGCCTTGTGAGCTGCCCCTGGGCTCCACCCTGACACTCTAGCCCTCCAGCCCCTCCTCCCTCGAACCGGGAGTGCGGAGCCTGGCCCTCCGCTCTCAGATCCGGGGGTCCAGGCCCCAGCCCTCCTCCTCCAGACACAGGGGACCCAGACCCCAGCCCTTATTTCTCAGACCTAGGGTCCAGCCCTCCTCCCTCAGAAGGGAGAGACTCCCAGGCCTCCTCTCTCAGATCCAGTGGTCCAGCTTGAGTCTTCTGTGTCCTCCTGCCCCCAGGTGTTTGCCACCTGGTCCTGGTGGTGCTGAGCCTCCGGTTTGATAGAGCTGTTGCCCCTGGGCCACCTCCTGGTCCCCCTCGATCTCTGCCAGACCCTCGGGCAGACCTGGACAGTGCCGTGCTCCTGACTCGCTCTCTCCTGGCGGACACTCGGCAGCTGGCCGCACAGCTGGTAGGAGACTGGAGGGAATGGGCTGGAGCCAGGACAGAGTGATGGATGTGAGAGTCACTTGGGGGAGTCTTCCCGCATGCCACCTGCAAGGCTTCCAAACGTCCAGAATGGCGAAGTCAGGGGAGGGGAAAGAGGGGGCCTAGGTGGGGGATGGGGACCCCTCACGGCCTCTTTCCCACCAGAGAGACAAATTCCCCGCAGAAGGGGACCACAACCTGGATTCCTTGCCCACCTTGGCCATGAGTGCAGGGGCTCTGGGAGCACTGCAGGTAAGGAAGGATTCAGGGTCTGGGGAGGGGGTGAGTTTGAAGGGTTGGGGGCAGGGTAGGTTGTACCAGGTGAACCCTGATGCCCCACCCACTTCCCAGCTGCCAGGTGTGCTGACTAGGCTTCGAGCAGACCTGCTCTCCTACCTGCGGCACGTGCAGTGGCTGCGCAGGGCAGGTGGCCCGTCCCTGAAGACCCTGGAACCCGAGCTGGGTGCTCTGCAGGCCCGGCTGGACCGGCTACTGCGCCGGCTGCAGCTTCTGGTATGCCCTGGCTCCCAGATCTATACCACCAATCCTGATCCTGGAGATCCCTAGAACCTGAGATCTCAGGATTCCAACCTGACCCTGGAAATCCCAACCCCAACTGAGATTCTAACCCTGAGGTATCCAGGATCCTGTGCCCTGAGGCCCCAGACCCCAAAATTCTGCCTCAGAACCCCCAGTTCTCACCCCAAGTCCTTGAGGCACCATAGTTCATGATCTCATGTCCCCAAGGTCCCAGTGCCTGAGACTGAGTCCCTGAGCCTGAGATTTTTGCTCTCAAGCCAAAGACCTTGTATTCAGAGATCCTGAGACCCCAAGATTCCCACCCTGAGGCCCTAAAACTTGAAAATCCAAATCCTTGTCCCAAGACCTGGAGACCCTGGCCCCAAGCAATGATCCTGAGGCCCCATACCTCAATCCTGAGATCTTGGCTCCTCCAGGTTCCAGCCAGAACCCCCAAGCCTGAGCTGTGCAGCCCCAACCCCGCCAACGTGACCCACTTCACGTTGCCAGATCTCAATCACTGAGACCCTCAGGTCTCAAACCAGCAGACCCCAGAACCTAACCCTAGCACCCTGTATCCCTTACATCTTGACTTGAGACTGTTAGACCCCAAGACCCTGACTTTCAAAGCTCCAAAGAGACTGGAAGACTTTGGGCCCCAGTTCCTGGACCTGACTCCAAAGACCCTGAATCTTCAATTCCAGCTCCTAGCTCCAAGATGCTAGACTTGAGGTCCAGCCCACCCATGAGTCCCTGAGCTTGGTCCTAGAGACACCACATCTAAGTTCCTAGCTCTGAGATCCTGGGCCTGGCCCCTGACCTGAGTGCACAGACCCTGGAGACTATCTCTAGAAACAGCTCCCAGATTCCAGCCTGACCGCCCCAAGAGGCCACAGCCCTCACCTAGAAAGCACCAGGATCCTAGCCCCCAGACCTCACCCCTGACCCTCAGAACTTGGCCCTAGAGGCCCACCTTAAGATGGCACCCTTTTGACCTCCGTCTCAATTTTCTTGTCCCTGAAGATCTTCCTGCCCTGACACCTCATTCCACATACCAGAGACTGCAAATGTGCCCCAGCCTGCCCCAAATATCCCCTTCCCCAGACCTCTACCACATCCCTTACCTTTCTCTTACCTCTGTCCCTCCTGGCAGATGTCCCGCCTGGCCCTGCCCCAGGCGGCTCCAGATCCACCAGCACCTCCTCTAGCGCCACCAGCCTCTGCCTGGGGAGGCATCAGGGCAGCCCATGCCATCCTAGGCGGACTGCACCTGACCCTGGACTGGGCTGTGCGGGGACTGCTGCTGCTGAAGACGCGCCTGTGACCTGGGACCCAAAGCCACCATCATCCTTAAAAGCCACATCTTATTTATTTATTTATTTCAGTCCTTAGGGTGTGAGCTCAGGGGATAGCCCCTCTCATTATCCGCCCTAGTTAGATACAGCCCCTCCAGGAGACTTGAGTGGGGGGCACCTGTGCCTTATTTATACTTATTTATTTAAGGAGTGGGGGATAGGAGGCAGGTGGACACATGTGCCTAAGGAGGAGGGAACAAAGATCCTGGATTCTTGGGTCTCTAAGAAGTCTTTCCACAGTGTCGTCCTAGCTCCTGCCTCTCTGGGCCTGGGCAGGAGCATGTATTATTTATTAAACAATTACTTTTTATGTTATGATGTTATGGTGGGGAGGGAAGGGAAAGGAACCCTGGGTTTTTATTTTAAAATGTGAGAAACCTTTGTGAGACAGACAATGGAGAATTAAACTTGTTGTATGTATTCACCTAGGGGTGACTTCTCTGAGGGAGGGAGCCCTGGGTGCTGGGGTCCCTGGGGCAGGGCGAGGCAGAGGTCCTGAGCATGCCAAGCGGGGGAGGGGAGACTGGTGGGCAACTTGGAGAACTCCGCAGAGGCAGGGGTCTTTGTGGAAGGTTCCAGAAGATTACCCTATGTACCTGTATGCTGCAAAGCTGCAGGCTTTTGGCATTGCTCACCAAGACAAGCTGGAAACAACCTAGATGCCTGGCCACAGGGAAATGGGTGAACAAAATGTGGATGTGCATGGCGGGCCTCCTGGCCACGCAGGACGGGGCTGCTGGAGACACCGAAGACTCCCTGGGCCTGAAACAGCAAGCTGCAGAGCCACTGTGTGACCCCAGTTTTGTGTTTTTCTCTTTATATGTGGATTTTTTTAAAATCCTAGAGGGAAATACACCACATGTTGACAATGACTGTCTCCTGGTGGAAGATGAGAGATGGGATGTGGGTGACTTTTATTGTATTTTCCAGAATTTCTATCATGACTATTTTGCATGACACATTTAAAAATAATAATAAACACTATTTTTAGAATGATGGAATGCCAGTCTTCCCTCCCCACAAGAAAAAAAAAATCTGAACCAGAAAGACCTCTGTTGAGTCCCTTCTCTGGGCCATGTTCTGAGTGTGGGCTTTTTACTTAATGATTTCCCTGGATCCTTGAATATGTCCCATTTTATAGGCAAGGAAAACTGAGGCTTGGGGGGTTGCATTCTTCAGAGACACACAACTAGGGACACAAAAACAATTTTGGTCTGGATTGGACTCATTCCAAAGCCGGCTTCTCTCTCTGTACAGCTCAGTGTTCAGGGACTGTTGATGTGGTCCACAAATGCTAGACATGGGGAAACTGAGGCTCAGCGTGGGCTTGGCTCTTACACAGGAACCAGAGAGAGGCCAATGGCAGAGCTGATTCTAACCCTTTGGCTGATGGTCCATTTACAGTACCCAGACAGACACTCCCAAGGGATCCTCTGCTGTCACAGGCTTAGTTGGGTGCCTACCCTGGGTCTGGGGTTTTGATTCACCCATCCCCACCCTCAAGACTCCAGGCCACATCCCTGGAGGACAGGGCCCCTGAAGAGTTCCCAGGAAGAGTCCCCTATGTGTCTGCTGAGGTCACAAAGCCTCCCACCAAAGGCTCCTCCCCCAGCTCAGTGCTGTCCACCCCAGCTGGGCTATGGCCACAGCCCTAGTCTCACAGTCCTGGGGTAGCTCCACTCTCTGTGGCCACTGAACTCCCACCACCTGTGAGGCCCAAAGGGCCAAGGCCTGTGGGTTGGGCTGGGGGTGAGGGTGTGCCTGCATCCTGGGTCCCTAATTCTTATCTCATTTAATGTTCCTGCAGCCATCATGAATCGGCTTTGGAACATCCGGCATGCCCAGCTGCACCAGGCCCCTCCAAAGTGGGTCCCCATTCTGGGGGAGCTGCAGAAGACCCTCCAGAAGGGAGAGTACCTGCCCCTCCGCCCGCTGCCCATGTTCGAGAGTAACTTTGTTCAGGTCCCCTACTCCCTGTGCCCTGGGGGCTGAGGGGCAGGAGGGACAGGGAGGAGGGTTTGAAAGGCAGCTTCGGCTGGGGTGCTAGAGGCATGTCAGAGAAACAACTGGTTCCAGCCCCTTTCCCTGGCTGCCCCAGGTGACGAATCGTGGGGGCCCCGTGTTCGTGCATCACAGAGCCAACCGACTGACCATGGGCGTGGCCGCCTCTCTGCCAGGCCTGATTCTTCCAGACATCCTACTGATTGCTCAGCCCCCAGAGAGCAGGGGCAGTTCTAGCCTCCTCCTGACCAGGTGCTTTCCTGACCCCACCCCTGCCACGCCTTCCCCCACCTCCAGCTCTAGCAGTCTGTCCCTGCCTCCCCAGGATGATCCCGCTAGACCTCGTCCACCTCTACGTCCATGACCTGTCCTCCTGGCGCCTGAAGCTGCGCCTGGTCACTGGCCGCTGCTACTACCTGGAGCTGGATGCTCCTGACCATGAGGTGGGCTTCCTATTTGACCGCTGGATCCGCCTCATCAATCTGCTTCGGGAGCCTGTCACCACCTGGGCCCCCAGGACCATGCACACGCCCCCTCTGGATGTATCCTTGGCCACAGCGCCTGCCTCCACCTGGCATCTTGAGGTGGGGCCCCAACACATAGCTATCAGGCAGAAGGCTCTAGGGAGCCACAGTCCCAACTCAACAAGGAACTAGGACCCATAGTCCAAAGTCCACCATCCCCCAAAGGCACTGCTCCACAGGGTCTGAGGGAGGAGCCTGGGGTCCTGAACCACCGGGTCTGAGGGAGGAGGCTGGGGTCCTGCTCCACTGGGTCTGAGGGAGGAGGCTGGGATCCTGCTCCACCGGGTCTGAGGGAGGAGGGTTGGGACTGAGACTGCTAGCTGTGTGGGCAATGGACATGTAGAAATCAGGGACCATGACCCCTACTGACTGCTCCTTCCCTGTCCACAGGACCAGGGCCTTGTCAGACGTACAGGTAAGCAGGCTCTGCCGTCTGCTAGGTCCTCCTCCCAGAGTGGGACTGGGTCCTCTGCTCTCCCCTAGCTGGACCTCCTCAGGGCCTGTCTCCATGTCTTGCCAGCTTTGGTCCCTGACCCTCCTCTTTCTGCCTCTTCCTCCAGTTACAGTTGCTGAGCCCACCTTTCCTTATAAGAGGCTGTCTATTCAGAAGGGGAAGAAGGCAAAGGTGAGCAGCCTGGACAGCCTGGTGGGCGAGGCGCCTGGGAAGGGGCTACCCTTTCTGACCCTCCCACCCCACTCACTGCCAGGCCCTCAAGCGAAGGTTCAAGTCTCAGGCTGTGGGTGACTCCATGCCTCTCGTCTGGTCACAGCTGGAGCATGCAGGCGACAAGAGGAGAGCTGCAGAAAAGAAGTGGGCATGGGCTTGTTGCTGGGGGGGATTGGCTCATGGAGGAAGGCTCTGGCCCAGATGCCACCAAAGTCCCACAATGTTGTTCCTATAGGTCTCGCCCAGACACCTTCCCTGACAAAACCAAAGCCCAAATCCAGGTTTCAGGTAAGAGCAACCCCCCGCCCTCTGCTGCCACATGTGTACCTGCTGCAGTCTGGTTCTTCTTCCCTGAAGGGCTTAGTCTACTTTCTCCCAACAGGAAAGACCAGCATCACCATCCGGACCATCTTCAGCATCATTTCCAACACCATCAACCAGTCACAGTCCTCGAAGGCCAGCAGCACTCCAGGGGCAGGGCCTGGACCCTGGGTCTGAGGGAGGAGGCAGGGTCTGGACCCTGGGTCTGAGGGAGGAGGGCTGGAGTCTGCACTCCTGGATCTGAGGGATGAGGCTGGAGCCTGGACCCCTAGGTCTGAGTGAGGAGGGATGGACCCTGGACCCTGGGTCTGAGGGAGGAGGGCTGGGGCCTGGACCCCTGGGTCTGAGCAGGGGCACTCAGGCAGGACTCCTGAGTCTGTGGTCTCCTTTGGTTCTGACCATTCATCCCTCCATCCGTCTACAGCCTGGCACATCGGATTCTGAGGATACCACAGGCAGGGGAGGTTTGATTAAAAGCCCTTCCCGCTGCTTATCAAATGAGACCCCTGAGTTCACTTTTCTGGGCTCCCATGACCACTTAGAGGCACTCCTATGGAAGCAAGATATGGAAGACCTAATGGACCCCGAATCCAGCACTTTGTCTTCTTCCTCCTTTGGTCCAGCTACCTACCATCCTGCCATGTTCTTCTTTCCACCTCGTTCCTTTTTTCCTATGCCCCGTGACAAGTCCAGGAAGATGGGCTCCCGGCGAGGCCATGGCCCACCACTGTCCCAGAAGGTCACATCTACTCCTACCACCTTCTTCAAAGTACCATTCATTGTGGACCAGACCCAGAAGGTGGCTGGTGTGTTTGCTCACTACCGGAAGGCCCCAGCTTTTCATGTTCCATCCCAGAAGTCCACAGCTATAGGCGGTCCATCACGAAAGGTGCCACCCATATCAGTTATTCCCCAGAAGACCCCAACTGTACGTGGTCCATCCCGGAAGGTGCCAGCTATGCGTGCCCCTCTCCAGAGGACCCCATTGCCATCTCAGAAGGCCATCTCTCCCTCTGCCCCAAAGAAGGAACTCCTGTTCCCACCTGCCTTGCCCAAGAAGGCTCCATCCTCAGTTCGCAAACACCAGATGGCAGTTGCCCCATCTCCCATGCCAGGGAAGGCTGCTGATAAGCCACAAGTGTCATCAGTGGGAACTCTTGGAGGTGCCATGCTTGAGAGAACCAAGTCTAAAGAGAAGCCCAAGCCTAAGGTGTTGGTGGGAACCCAGGAGATGAACAAGATAGAGAAGAGGACCCAGATGAGGTCTCTAGAGATGCCCTTCACCACAACCAAGAAGGAGTCTGAGGAGGTCCTGTTTAGCAAAACACGGGAGCTTACTCTGGAGGGCTTGAGGGGCAGAGGGAAGCTGGAGGACAGGGCCCACAGGGTGAAGGAGGAGATGTCCCTGGACCTGCCTGGCATGAAGTCCAAGGAGGTGGAGCAGCAGAAGATATGGGTCAAGACCGAGGAGATGGCCGTCGAGGGTGCTAAGCAGGAGAGGATCCGGCCCTTCTCCGTGGAGGGGCTAGCACTGGCTAAACTGATGATCATGGCCAACTCCAAAGATCAGCACATGAGAATGCCTGTGGTCTCCCTGCCCTCCTGGCTCTCAATGACTTCCCAAATGTCTGCCACATCTACAAAGGCCCCGCTGCCCTTCAGCCCCAGCCAGTTGACCTTGATGGAGGGACACCAGGTGATCATCAGGGAGCAGCCAGAGTCACACACCTGGGTGAAGAAGAACGTGCAGCAGTGGACGGAGAGGGAGCCACTCTGGGACCCAGTGGGGCCTTCTAATATGCCCAGTCCCTCTGTGCCAGTTTCTGACAGCCCAAAGATGGTCAATGACCCCCAGGTTCCCATCGCCCTGCCTGCCTCAGACTGGGAGGACTTGCCGCAATCTCCAGTCCTAGAAACCCCCATCCACAGGACCAGGGGCTCCATCAGGATGCAGCAGGAGACCACCAATTCTGAAGAAACTGAAAGGGTGCCAAACGGGTCTCCTGCTCTGGCTACAGCGGGCTCCTCGGAAATTCTTCAGCCTGAGCTCTTAGAAACTGACGACATGACGGAGATGGCCTCCAAGGCAGAGGGGACAGAGGAGGAACAGGACACCGTTTATCCTTCACCCAGGTATTTGAGATTAACAGCTCATGTTTACTGTCAACTCCGGTGTCTACCGGGTAGAGATGATCGTTCCCTGCTTTCATGGTTATTCAAGCTCTATACGTTTATGTACATCTCAGGCGTTCTCTTCAGAACCCAGGGCCTGCTGAGCTAACCCCTGGCTAACGTCAATATTGAGGTTGCCTATGGCTGGGTGTTGTTGTGGCTGTAAGGATGTGGCATTCATAGTGAGGGTGGTGGTAGGTGGGGGTGCTGCTGCATCTAGTGGGTACGGATGGGGCAGGCTGCTGGACGTCCTCTGAGGCACGGAACAGCCCACCACAGCAAAGGTGGCCAGGGAGGCCTTATGGAGAGACCTGAAGGAGGGGCTAGGCATTTAGCTCAGTGCTCAGCTTGCTTGATCCCTGGGTTCACTCCCTAGAACATGTGTACACACATGTGCACGAGTACACACACACACACACACACACACACACACACACACACACACGGAGCTGAGGAAGAGGAGAGAGGAGCCATGACATCAGGGGAAAGCACCCCTGCAGAAGAACAGCCTCTGCAGAGTAGGCAGGAGCAGAGCATGCACGCTGTGCTTGATCCACAGTGAGCCCCAGGAAGTGCAGTCAGGGAATAATGAAGGCGCCCACCATTCAGACCTCTCTGACAAGCTTAGAGATTGTAGCTTTTGACCCTGAGCACAAGGTTTGGAGCACAAGAATGTCAGGAACTGATTTATATTCAGATCCTATGCGTTGTTTTGTTTTGGTTTGGTTCTGGGGATGGAATTCAGGGGCATTTAACCCCTGAGCCACATCCCCAGCCCTTTCTATATTTTATTTTGAGACAGGATCTCGCTAGTTGCTTAGGGCCTTGCTGGATTGCTGAGGCTAGTTTGAACTCGCAATCCTTCTGCCTCAGCCTCCCAAGCCACTAGGATTATAGGAGTGAACCACTCCTATAATAAGCAGGAACTGACTTATGATAAAGGGCTCTCCGCTGGGGGTCTGATTGCAGAGGGGGCAAGGGTGGAAGCCAGGAGTGTAGGAGATGGTAGTGACTTGGACAAGAAGGGAGGTGATGCCTACAGGTGGTGAGAAGTTCTGGAGACACTTTGAAGGGTGAACCAACAGCTGGCTTCCACTGTGCATGTGACATTTGAGAAGTGACATTGAGGATGGCTGGGAGGTTTGGGCATGTGAGAGACCTGGTGGGTGCAGTGGCCACCGGCAGTGATGGGGGAAGACAGCGAGTGGAGAAAGTACTGGCGAGGAGATTGGGGATTCAATTCTGAGATGACCAGGAAGCCATGGAGTAAGAAATTGGATACATGAGGGTGGAGTTCAAGCAATTTGGGTTGTCATCAGCCTATGGAAGGGTTACTGATGGAAGTCTCCAGTGAGTGGAAACCAAGAGACAGCCCAGGTTGTTGAGAAAAAAGAACCAGAGTCAGACAGTAGGACAGCAAGAGTCAGGAGCAATAGAACATTGTCTGGAGAAGGTGATGAGGGAGAGCAGGGGACCATGAGTCACACCCTGTAGTCAGGTCCAAGAAGGCCAGGACGGGCACAGGACCCAGGCTCGATTAGCGGGGAGGAGACGTGTTGGAGAAAGTCTGACTAGAGCAGCCAATCACGAGGCTGCAAAACTGGACAACCTTACAGAGCTGGGCATAATGGGCCCTGTTCCATTTCCACAAAATGTCCAAAAATAGGTGAATCCACGAAGACAGGAAGTGGATTGGGGGCTTTTCAGGGGCTGGAGGTGGCGAAATGGGGAGTGACTGCTAATGGATTGAGGTTTCTTTTGGGGTGATGATATTCTGGAACTGGAGATGGTGTTTGCATGCTTTGAATGCGTGAAATGCTACTTTAAGGGGTTGCACGTTAAATGAGAGCGGTAAGTTTTATGTAAGTGTATTTCACCATGACATACTTAGAGCCTTGGTTTCAGGTCTCCACGCAGTCCCCCAAAGCCCTCTCTGCCTTTCTCTCTCTGCAGCGAGCCTCCGAATTCCCAGGACTTGGAATAGCAGGTTGCAGGGGACTTGCTCTCAGTCAGCAAACTGTCCAGAGGATCCCAGCAGGGCCAGGTATTCCTGAGACCCCGAGACCTGCCTTAGACGCTGCCCTGGCCCTAGCCCTGGTGGGGGTCCTGGGAGCCACAACCTCATCCTCCCTTTTTCTCTTCCCCTCCAGGGCCCCAGGGTGCTGTGCACCCCTACGGTAGGAAGTAGAGTGCTGGAAAGGCCAGGCGGGGGGAATTCCCCTCTCCGGTAGAGACCAGAGTTATCTATAAGTTTATATATTGGGGGCGGGGGCGGGGCGGGGAGAGCCCGCGGAGTAGCCCTACTTCGTAGAAATTAAAAGCCTGAGTCCGAGAGTCAGGCAACGTCCCGCCTTGGTGTGTGTGTGTGTGTGTGTGTGTGTGTGTGTGTGCGCGCGCGCGCGCCCGGCAGAGGTCTCCATTGACCCCGCCCGCGGTCCAGACTGGCCCTGCAGAGGCTCCCATTGGCTGGGCTGCCGGGGTCCCAGCCAATCCGACCCGAGGGCCGTGCTTTCCGGAGCGGGCCGGGACTCCCCAAACTCAAAAGCCAGAGGCTCCAGGGACTACCAGCACAGCTGATCCGGCCACGCGTGGACATCAGTCTGGTGAGAGCAGGACGGGTGAGGTTGAGGTGGGCACAGGGGGGGATGAGGTCGGAGCCCCATGGAGCCCCCTCACGCCCCGCAGGGGCTACCTCCTCCGTGGATGCTGGATGTGGAAACCCAGAAGCCCCCCAGGGGGAAATGGACAACAGCGCCCTTCGACCCGCGCTTCCCCAACCAGAACCAGACCCGTAACTGCTACCAGAACTTCCTGGGTGAGACCTGGTGGGTCAGGTTAGAGGGGAGCAGGGCGATTGACGAGGGAGGCGGGCCAGCGGGGCCCACCTGAAGACCAGCGGAGACCGTTAGGGTATCGTGGTGCGCGCAAGCCTAGGGGCGGGGCCTGACCTGGAGAGGGTGGGGTCGAGCCGTGTGGGGCGGGGTGAGGGAGGTTGGGGCGGGGATGAGCCAGGAGGGGCGTGGACTGGTCCGTGAAGAGCAGAGCTGAGAGTGGAGGGGCGAGGTGCGGGAGGTAGGGAG
>PVKS010002592.1:0-60964 GCA_004027875.1 Aplodontia rufa | reverse complement strand
GGAACGAGCAGATCCAGCAAGGAACTTTCGCTGGCAAAATCTGACAGCCCGAGCTCTGTTTCCCGAGTGATAGTCTCAGCAAGACCAGGTCCCGGTTACCAACCCCACCCCAGTCTAAGCCACAAATAAAGTTATGTTGTCGCTAATGTTTCTTAAGGCCGAAGCAGTGATTCATGGGGGTGGGGCCGGGGTTCCCCTGGTGCCTGTGCCCCAACACTGCTTTTTCTGACCATAGGGGATGGGCAGAAGGAGGACCCTCAGGAAGGGCAGTTAGGGCTGCTCTGAGGCAGGAAGGCAGGGGAAAGGTGAGGGGCTCCAGCCAAGGTGCCAGGATCCCAACACCACCCAGATGGCTCCAGGGGGACCATGCCTCTCAGTCCTCACATCTACCTGTCACTCGAGTCTTTTTGCCCACCGCTCAGTGGCCTCCCCTCCTCTGTGGGTCATCTCCTTGGCCTTACTTCACCCCTTATGCCTTGTCCATCTGGGGGGGTCTTCATACTCCCCAGACCAACCCCATTCCTCTCTGTTTGCCCTGCTGACACTCCACTCTCCATGTCCTGCCCACACCTGGCTCTTTATTCCTCTGAGCCTGGCTGTCCCCATCACATGTGCCTCTCTTTCCCAGTAGGATTCTTGGGATCCTCACCTCTATTTTTCTGCACCCCAGGGGCCAGGAGCAGCTTCCTCCACTGTTCTGTAAGCAACAGGCTTCCTTCCTCATGAGCACGTGAGTGTGCACGAGGGCACGCACACACACTCACACACTGCCATCTTTCCCTCTCCCGACTTGTCCCTTCAGTTTCTCCCAGTTGCCCTTTCGGGAAGCTCGGAGCCCCCATCTGAATACTTGCTTTCACCATCCAGCAGCCATAGCACTGCTCCCAGGCATTCTGTGAACTGTTGCCCCTCCCACCGAGTGCCCTGAAACCTGTGCTGCCTGAGACTTCCGACCTAGAATGAGAGATTTCAAAGGAAGCCCTACACCCTGACCCAGGTGGCCTCCCAAGGCCCTGTCAACCCTGGGGCTCAAAGGTGACTATGACAAATCACAACTTATGGGGTGACCACAGTTATAGATGGAACTGGCTGCGGGTCCTGTTATCAGAATATACAGGGCATGACAGGCTGCGAGAGGACTGGCTTAGTTCCATCCCCACCCCATGATGGCCTGTCCACTACCCTGCCCAAGGCACACCCCAGATGAGCCTTCCCCTGAGATGGCTCCACCTGAGCCCTTGGCTCCCAGCTCCCTGCCTCTGACCATGACCTAAGAGGCAGAGTGTGGACATGGCTACAGCAGAGGGGACCACATCTGGTCATTCAACATCCCCAGAGCCACAGAAATGGTGCTGCTGCAGGAAAGGAAGCCAGAGGGCAAGAACCCTGAGACACAGGAAGGGGCCAAAGCTGTCTGAGACTTGGTGAGATCATCCAGGTGGTGCCCAGAGGGCAGAAGCAACACCCGTGCAGCATGGCTACCTCTCGCCCTCCAGAGCCCAGTGCCTGGAGCCCTTTTGCTCCCTGATGCCTGCCTTCCTCCTCTCTTGGAAACTCAATCCTCCGCCATTGCTTGACCGCTCCCTGGTCTCCAACAGTCTTTTTTCCTGGCCTCCCTGCCAGTGCCTGAGCTGGGGCAGGGCCAGCCTGGTTGAGGCCTCTACCACCTGGCCAGCTGTCCCCCCCTGCACTGTGTGGTCACTGTCTCTGGGCCTCCCTGCTCTTCCCTGCTCCTCAGTCCACCCATTTTCTCTTCCCTCCCTCCCCACTGACAGGCTCAGGTGCTTCATGGTGCTCTGCTTCCTTTCATATTTGGTCCAGGGACCCTGAAGGCTCGTTTCCCACCACCTCCACCTCACGAGGCCATGGCTGCCAGCAGGTGCAGCTCTGGCCGCCTTCAGCATCTTTCCCACCCTGATAGTCCAAGAGCCTGGACAGGTTCTGAGGGTGCGCTTTCTGGACTGCAGCTCACTAGTCACATGGTTCGGGATACATTCCCTAGACCCTTGCACTGTGATCTTTCCTCTCCCAAGACAGTGATGACACCCACGCTTCCTAGGGCTGTGGGGAGGAGAGGAAGAGACATAGAAGCTGGAACAGTCTCTGGCCCAGCTGCTCTCAGCGCGTGTGGGCTGTCTACAGAAACAACTGGAGTGAATCAGATAGCATGTCAGCCCAATTCTGAATGATCAGGCCTGCAGTTCCCGGAGGCATCTGGCCTGAGCGCAGCACTGCCACGGGTAGAAGCAGGTCCTGGAAGGGGAAGTCCTCGTGACAGCACCCCTTTCTGGCACGATAAATACCTAGTCTCCACGTTGGCCTTGTTTCCTGTTTCTTTTGACTCCTGCCTACCTCTGCTTTTGACTGTCAGTGTCCATGTTCCTGCCTATTTTCCTGCTCAGTATGATGAGGTCCTCAATCCCAGGATTTAATTCATTCACCCTCAGATAAGCTCCTCCTCCTAAGCAGTTTATTGCTCTCTGGTGACCTGAGCCACTGTGGTAAGTTCCAGACATCAAGCCCCAGCTCCACTGGAATGACCCCAGTGCCAGCATCAACTCCTAGAACTTCCCTGTGGCACCCAGTGGTGACAGTGGAATCCAAGCATCTGTGGGGGCTCTGCCCATGCAGTCAAGGCACACTTGGCAGGCCACCTTCTCCACTTGTTCCTGTCTCTGAGGGATGACCCTGGATGTACCTCACCTCGCAGGGCTGTGCTGAAAATCCACATCTCCATATGTGCGGAGTGCAACATGTCAGCCCACCCCCCCATCTGGCCAGCAGCTCCACCAAGTATCTGCAGACACTGTTGGTTGTCACCTGCGGGACAGGTTATCACTGGCATCTGGGGGGCGAGAGAGCCAGCTCACACAGCATTCAGAGGCCAAACAGCCCTAAGTGTTGTTTTTCAGTGCTGGGGATCAACCTAGGGCCTCACCCGTGATAGGCCATGCTGTCCCACTGAGCTGCCCCCAGCCTTACTGCTCTTTTAATGCTCTAACCTGTGTTTTTTAACCTTGGGTTGTGGATACTTTTGAGAATTTGATGAAGGCTGTGAATCCCAGGGGAAAAGTTCATGTGAATATGTATCCAAAAAACACATAATATTTCAAGAGGTGCATGGAAGTTCCAGTGTCCGTCTCCGTCTCTGAACCAGGGCTAGAAATCCCTGCTCTGCCATCTTCCATGTCTGGAAACCATGGTGACAGTGCCTGAATTTCAAACGCAATCGTTCCAACTCATGTAGAAACAGACCCTTCAGTGCGCACTACACATCTCTCCTTTCTCCTCATGCTGCTGGTGAACCAGAGTCCCTCCTCACTACTAATGCAGGGTTCAGTAGGAATGGCACCGCAGGACAGATGTCTCTTTGCAAAGATCCATCCACGCAACTTATGCAGATGAATTTTACACAAAAAACCTCCATTGCTCTCACTGCCACTGCCCTGGGTCATCGCTAGCCTCTTGGCCCAGGGCTGCCTCTGCGTTCCTGTAGGCTCCTCTCCAGCGGGCTGCGGAGGGGCTGCTAACACTCAGGGCCTGGCCTGGCCTGGCCTGCCCAGGCTGGCTATGTCCAAGCTGGCTAACGTGGAGGAAATACACATGGGAACTGCAGAACTTAGCGTGGCCTCCACAAGAAAAGCATCTGAGAGGTGCAGTGTGCAGCACGGGACCTGTTAAAGGCTTGCCAGTCAGCAGTGGGGCGCTTTTCTCCTGTCAAACCAGGCTGCAAGGTGCTGTGAATTAACAGGTGACTGCAAAATTCAAGAGACTGGATTCAACTTGAATAAACGACATAGCAGGACACTGGCCCAGGCCGGCAATCTCAGTGACTCACAAGGCTGAGGCAGGAGGATGGCAAGCTCGAGGCCAGCCTTAGCAACTTTGCGAGAACATGTCTCAAAAAGTAAAAGGCTGGGGATGGAGCTCAGTGGTAGAGCACCCCTGGTTTCAATCCCCAGGCCACCCACTCTGTGCTGGTCCCACATCAGTGCCACATCCCTCAACGCCTGCACCCTGATTGGCTGGGCCCACCCAGTGAGAGGAGATGTCGGGTGATGAGTAAGAGGGGGACTCCTATATGGCCTCGGGCAAGTTGCTCTGCTTGTGGGACCTTAGTTGCCTCACGTGAAAAACAGGAAAATCTCCTCCTCCTGTGTCAGAAGGTTTTCTATGAGCAGTCAAGGGGTGATGGGGCTTCTGCCTCAGCAATGCATCCTCAGAACCCACTGTCCTTTACCCTTCCACAGCAGCTCACAGGGACAAGGCCTGAGCCGCCTCCTTGCCTCCCCTGAGGCTGAGAGGTCTCAAGAAATTTCCAAGGGCACTGCTTATAACAAGGTTTTTAATAAAATAAAATAAAAAGTTCAAGTGCTTCCAATCCAACATACCCCATTCTGGTGTGGGAGGGGAGAGACCCCACACCCCAGTAGCACCAGGGATAGCACCATGAGAAAGATGAGGTTGCACCCAGCCTCCCTGAGACCTGCGAGGGCGGGAAGGACACGCCCCAGACACCACCCACCCCAACCTGCCCCTATTCACACAGCCGCCAAGCCGGGAGCACATCCACTCCCCATCACAGGGAAGTCTCTAGGAAGGCCACCCTAAATCAGTTCCAACTCCTCATGAGGACTGGGCTTTTGGGGAGATGCCATGGGATGGTCCCCACTCCCTTATGGCTTTGCTCCCTGGGATGGAGGGGCTGAGGGGAAGGGATGGCTCCTGTGGTCCTGAGTGGGGCAGAGGGCAGCAAATGGCCGGGGCTCACTGCTGGGGTGGGAGTGGCTCAGGGCTCAGCAGTCAAAGAGAGTCAGGGATCCGATTCCTGGGGATGTCTTAACCAACCCCCTCCCAGGGTCAGAACTGTGCTGATCAAGGGTCAGCTCCTTCCCAGAGGTCCCAGGGTTCCTTCTGAAGGGGAGCCTAGGAAAGCAACTCTCCCTGCAGGCCTGGGCCTCCCAGCCTGGCGCATCATGGCTCGTCACTGTTGACATCCAGGTCAATGGAGCCATGATTGACCACCAGCCGCAGGCGCTTGGGTGGGGAGAAGGGGGCAAAGGCAAGGGCCTGCTTAGGGACAGGGATGGCGAGGGGGCCTGGAGTCCCAGCGGGGGCAGGGGTGGCTGGTGGGGCAGGGTTCAGACGGCTAAGGTCCACACGCACCACATAAGGCAGCCCATAGCGCCGGGCCCAGTGCCAGTCCTGCTGTGGGGCCCAGTGGGTGCGTTGGGGCAGGCCCAGAGTCACCAGGGCCTCAGCCCGCAGGCGGCAGCAGGGACCACAGCCTCCCCATTGATGCAGGGACACAGAGGCAGCTGGGAGAGTGGGGGGCACCAGGGCCTGACGGGGCCGAGGGCGTCGGCGCTTCCGGGGGCGCACTCGAGGCTGGGGTTTGGGCAGCCACTGGAGCCA
Organism: Aplodontia rufa; assembly: GCA_004027875.1. Lineage (NCBI taxonomy): Eukaryota > Metazoa > Chordata > Mammalia > Rodentia > Aplodontiidae > Aplodontia > Aplodontia rufa. Next base: position 55,549 of record PVKS010002592.1, on the reverse strand, counting down.
GAGGGGTGAGCTGTCCAGGCGGGGGCCACAGGGGGGCAGGTGCAGGTGCTGGCAGGCAGCTGAAGGAATACAAGGGAGAAAAACAGCCATGTCAGGAGGGCATGGGTTGGTCCTTCCCTGGGAGGGGGCTGGTTCCGCACCAGGCTCTTCCAGAAAGACACGCAAGAGGCAGTGTCCCACAGCAAGGCTGGGAGCCCGAGGGGCCCATCAGTCCATGCTCACCACAGAACAGGTCCCAGGGCAGCGGGGACAGGTGAGGGCAGGCCCGCGGGCCCAGCGGGTTCTGCTGACTGCTGTCCTTGCCTTGCTGCAGTCGCCGCTTGGTCTCCCGGAGCTCGTACTTGTCTAAAGGCTGCGGTGGCAGCTCATGCTCCCTGGGCTGCAGTTGGAAAGCTCCTTCGCCTTTCCTGAGGGGCCAGGTGGTGGGGAGGCAGGAACAGAAGGAGAGGCCAGGGTTGGATGTGCTCAGGGATGGGCCCCAGGACACTCCGGGGGTCAGCTGGCCCGTCCTGCCCCCATCCCGCCCCCTCCACCTACACCCACCTCTCACAGGTGTAGCATTCACAGTGTTCGTTCTTCTCACCAAAGAAACCCTCGCCATAGAAGCAGGTCACTTCGTCCCCTGGCTCGATGTCCCGGAGCACCTTCACACAGGCTGTGTTCCCATCTGCAGGCACAAACTGGGGCCATGCCCACTCAGCACTCCTGCCTGGGGTGTGGTATGGGACTGACCCACTCCCTTGGCTGGCCGGGTACCCTGGCTCTGGGTCCTCTCCTGGAATAGGCCACAGCTGACCCGCCAAGAAACACCACTGAGATGGCTGCCCCACCCAGGTCTGTCCCTCACTTGCAGCCTGTAAATGATCTGCCTGCTGGCTGGTGTCCACCCCCCTGCAGGATGAGCTAACCTGACCTTCTAGCACAAGGCAGTGCCAGCTCGGGGGACGGCTCCTTCCTGCATGCTTCCTCAGGCTTCTCTGGCCTGGACCAAGACCCATCCCCTCCAGAGCAGCTTACTCCTCGCCAGCCTGCCTGCTGGCCTCTGCCTTCCTGAGGTCTGTGTCTTTGGGATCACCTGCCCAGCGGCTGTCCCTGTCCCTTGAGATCCTCACCTTCCTTGCCTTCCCCACACCTGCACTTGGCTCTGCATTCCCTATCCAGGAGGGGGCATTGATGCCATCTCCACCCATCTGTCCACTCGAGCCTGACACGTGCCTGAAGAGGACCTCAGTGCCTCCTTGCCTGAGAGCACCCACCACCTGTAGTCAGCCCCTCAGCACCTCAGGCTCCATGACACACCATTCTCTCTGCCACCCTGTCTGCAGCCTCTCCCCTTCTCACCAAGCCTCTGAACACCAGCTGCTGCAGCTGCCTAGAGAGTGAACTTCCTATTGTACACAGCAGAAGCTTCTGTGGCCTAGACCATGCCGTCCTAGGGCACACTACGCTGGTCACAGCTCTGGGCCTCTGGCATGATATGTCTTGCCTGAGATGCCCTCTCACACCCCTCATTTCCTTCAACAGCCAGTGTGGTGGGACTTCTGTGAAGTCGGCCGGTTCCAAATCACTAAGTGAACTGGCCAGTGCCTTCTGTGCCCATCAGCATTTCTGTTCTACCCAGTGATTAGGTGACAAGTGAGGAGACTAGGTGAGGGCAGTGTATCATTCCTCCCAAGATCTTCCAAGTCTCAGATGTTCACCACCTGACCCCCACAACAGGGGCGTGTGAGAGAAGAAACCCAAGGCCAGGAGTGCAGCCAGAACTCAACTCCAGGTCTGACTTTGCAGCTGAGCTCTGGGCCCTCCTCACCCCAAGGGGCTCCCAGCATGGCTGCAGAGGAAGCAATCAGCCTTGAGGTGTCTTGCCGCTCTCTATCCCTTTGCCCTCCCTGTGTTCCAAGCCAGCTGCACTCCCTCCTCATGCTGCTCTCCTACCTAGAGTTTCCCAGGGAGCCCTAGTTCTTTGTCATTGGGGGGTCTCTCTGGTACCTCTTGGCTCTCTCTTCCACAGCTGTCTATGGAAGAAGTTGGGGTGAGGGGACTTAGCTGTCACTTTGTCTCCCCATCATACTTTGCCTCCCTTCTAGAGGATTTCAGCCAGCAACCTGTGTCCTAGCTTGACTGCACAAACAGCCACAGGGAAGCCCCTTGGTCCCCTGGCAGCCTGGGGAACATGCCATCCCACCTGCCTGTGCCAGGTGCTGTGATCAGCGGGGCTGCCGGGAGCCCAACCACTGTCAGGTGGGGTGCTTCCGGGCTCTCTGATGCCCCTGAACATCCCTCCCAGCAGATGCATCACTCTACACAAATCCAGTGCTCTCTGCGGCCATCTGTAGCTCTTACCTTGCAGTTGGGTCTGCAGTCTGCAGCCAGCCAAGTCAGGGGAGAGAAGAAAGGCAGTGAGAAATGGAGGGCGTGCCCCGGCCCCTCTCACCCACAGCACCCGCCTGGCCCTGCCCTCACCGTGGTTGATGAAGGCAGCTGGGCCGAGCCACAGCTGCGCGCTCCGCTTGCGGGTGGAGTACATGATGCTGAAGTCGTTCTCCCCAGCCCTCAGCAGCCCCTCGTCTGCCTCCCGCAGCTCCGCGATACACCCTACCAGCAGCTCCAACTTCTCATTCTTTTTCCTGCCAAGAGGCCAGGCAACCGGCCTAAGCACCACCTCCGCCTCCACAGGGGGCGGCCTCTGCCCTAGAGGCATCAAGAGAGCAGTGGTTCCAGCCAGCGGCCTCCAGTGGGCAGTGCTGGTCGCTCCCAAATCCTCCCACCCCGCCCTATCTGGGTCGCACTCCCCCCACTCCAGCCCCTTTACCAAGCCCGGGTAGATACGATCTTGGCCCCATTGGTCTCCATGGAGTAGCGGGTACAGGGCAGGATGGTGAAACCGCTTTCCGGCAGGAAGGCGCGGAGGTAGCGAAAGACCTGGGGATTGGGGGTGCAAGGTGAGGAGACCAGCAGATGCCCCTGTGGGGGCTCCTGCGCTCCCTCTGGGGCTAGGCCTGCTCTGCACTGGCTGGCTGTGTGCTCTGGGGCCCTGTACCCCTCTCAGGGCCTCAATGCCCTCATCATTAAAGGCAGAGGTGGGCCTCCATCTCAGAGGGCCGGTTCTCTTAGTATTCTGAGCCTCCGCAGGTGTCCCCTCGGCTGGACAGTTGGGGTGGGGGGGGTGGGGGCGGCGGCTCTGCGGAGGGCTTGCTGCAGGGCAGGGAGGGGCTCCCTCACGTGGGTCTTGAAAGCAGCCTCCTGCCGAGGGCCCCGGCTCTGGAAGTAGTGGGCCATCCAGCCTCCCAGCGTCAGGGCTCTGTAAGCTGCCTCCAGGTCCCGCTGCCTCAGGAAAGCTTCCAGGGCTGAGCGCAGGTGGTGCTGTCGCCGTAGGGTGGGCACAGGGCTGGGGAAGAGGACATGCCTGGGTCTCTGGCCACGCCCCCACCCCCACCTGGAGCCGACAGGAGGACCGGCTGCCTCCGGTCTGAGGAGCAAGGAGAGGCTCCCACAGTGTGCCCTCACACCCAGGCAGCCTCACCTGACGTTCATCTTATGGGTGCGGAAGCCGAGGTAGGGGTCCAGGATGAGGCTGGTGGCCAGGTCGTCGTTCTCACACAATTCTCGGGCTGTCACTCTGTCGGGCCCCATGGTGCTGCAGGGACCATGCTGCCTCTGGCAGAGTGCAGAGGACACCAGGGAGCCAGGGGCGGGGGGCGTGCCCTGAGCCACTCAGAAGCCGCCAGGGACACTGGGGGGCCCTGCAGTCTGCTCATCTGTAGAACATAACATGAGAACAGCAACACTGACTTCACAGGGCTCTTGGGAGGATGAGATGCAACAAGTACTTCTGACAATGGGGAAACCCAGTGACGAACCCAGCTGGTGTCAGATCCTCCAACCCTTCCAGCTCTGCAGGGAAAGTGCGAACTCCCAAACTCAGGCAACCTTCCCCGCAAATGCACACCCTTGCAGGCTGCCCGCACATGCAGAGCCCACCGGGGGCAAGCAGACAAGTTCCTGTGGGCCCAGGGAGGCTGATTAATTGGAATCTGAGATAACCCTAAAAGCACAGCACTGCAGGAGGTGGGAGTCCTCCCAGAACTTAGGAAGCCAGAGCGTCTAGGCTGCCCCAGGACCCACACCCCCGTCCCAGGGCCTCTGCTCGGGAATGGCCAGGAGGGAGCAGGGCGAGGGGAGGGAGAGCAGCACCTGCTCCCTCTTCAAGAAAGGGAGGGGGTGCTCAGAGGACAAAAGCGGGGGAGGGGGGAAAGGAATAGTATGGAGAGGCGGAACAGGTCAAAAGAAGGGGGAAAAGGGGGGAAGGAGGTGAGAAAATAAAAAGATTAAGAAAAACAACAGAACAAAACAAACCCTAACACTGAATGAGGGTCCGCTGTGTACCCATACCATGGTGCCTCAGGCCCATCTGTGTCTTGGGAGAGGGGTAGATGGGGACCAACCGGCAAGGAGGGGGAGCAGCAGAGACATCAGAAGCTACATCAGCTGGGAGAGGGGTCTGGAAAAGACAGGAAGGCTGGGGGCAAAAGAAGGGGGTGGTACTGCAGGAGCGCGCTAGGAAAAGCGCTGAGGCTGGAGCAGCATGTGGGCAAAGAAAAAATAAAGCCGGGCACAGAAGCGCACGGGAAGGGAGAAGAGCTATAGAGAGCACCTGGGGGCGCCGAGGGCTTCGGAAGGGCTGTGGGCCTGCCAGGGAGGAGCCCAGGAAAGCGAGCGGCAGCTCTGGGGTCCAGGGACAAGCCAGGCAAACAGAAGGATCTGGGGTCCAGGGAGGAGCCTGGGGATCCAGAACGCGTTTGGAAAGTCCTGGAGGCTAGGCCTGGGGGAAGCGCTGTGAGTCCAGGAAGGGCAAGTAGAGGATCGGAGCGAGACCCGAGAGCCCAGGACACAGGAGGTCAGGGAGAGGCCTGGGGTTAGAGGGGCCAGGGAGGAGCTCGGAGTGCAGGGGGAGGCGTCAGAGAAAGACCCCGGGTGCAGGAGGCGAGGCGCCGGAGCGGGCCCTGGGGTGCCAGGAGAGGCGCGGGGCGAGACAGGGTCAGGAGGGCCCTGAGCGAGGAAGCACGGCAAGGGGCCGCGGCGCCGAGCCCAGGCCCGCTTAGGGCCGGGAGACTTGGGCGCCTGGGCGCGAGCAAGGGCTGGGGACAGCGGGGGCGGGGGGCGACTGGGAGCCAGGCGGCGCGGGGCGGGGGCCGAGAGGGGGCTCAGAGGTCGGGCCCCGCGCCGCCCCTCACCCGCTTCTCCTCCTCCTCCTCCTCCTCCTCCTCTGGCGCCCGCGCTGCCTCCGCCGCCACCTCCCACTGCCTCCTCCAGCTCTCGTCAGACCCGGTCGCCGCACCGCCCCTCTGCTCGGCGGGGCCGCCAGCCACAACCGCCACGGCCTCTTATTGGGCAAACCCACCGCCACTCATCAATTGGTCTGACGCTCTCGCCACTCCCATTGGCCAAGCCTGACTCTTCCCCTCCCCTCCCAGCCCCACTCAGTGCCCCGAGAAAACCCCGCCACGCCCGCCCTGCCAGCAAGCGCTGCAAGCTGCTGCCAGTGGCTCGCGCCTCTGCCCTTCAGCGGCTGTCATGGAGATTTGTCCCGCCCCCTCCTCTGTTACTGCCCGACGTCAACGCCCTCATTGGCGGAAAGCGCGGTCTCCCCAACGAAAGTCTGGTTGGGTCGGGTTATTCTGGTCTGAGTAGAAAGAGGGCGGACTCTGCCTATTCCAGAACTTGTAGGTCATTGGCTGATCTTGGGACGTTCCATCTTCCCATTGGCTAAGGCTTCCGTCCGTCACTGTAGAGTCGCGACCTCCCTATTCTCTTTCTTTTTCAGCCACAAGAGGGAGAAATCCCGGGCGTGGGGAGAGGACCGCGCTCCCTCATCCCCTCCCCGCGAGGCCTGCGGTTGCCAAGGCGACAAAACTTTATTGACAGCCTTGTCTGCTACAAAGGGCTCCTCTTCCCCCTCGCTCCCAGGCCACTCTCTCTTTTCCGCTTATCCCGGTGCCTTTTGGAAACCGGTACACACAAGACCTGCGTGGGCCTTTCATGCGATATGAACCAGTGGGAAAGAGGGACAACCGAGAAGTGGGGACTTTGGGGACAAGACCTGGCTCATAGGGTGCTCCCCTGGGGAACTCCCTTAATGAGGATCACCCCCCTTCAGTTCTGAGGCAAACGTAATTAGCAATTCATCATAATTACGTCCAGAATAATAAGCTCCACACTCAGAGCAGATGGTCTTGTTTTTGTTTTCCACTGTAGCTATATTTTCAGCGGGCTTGGAACAATGCAGGACACAGTAAGTGCTGTGTAAATACGTATTTAATGAACACACGAGTGACCAACGAATACAGATGAAGCTGATAGTTTTTTGCATTGCTCTGTGATCTTGGGGAAGTGCCTTGCCATCTCTGGGATGAGGTTCTCATCTATAAAACAAAGACCATATACTAGTTTGCTTCCAGCTCCCCCAATACAAGCTTCACCTCCCTGAATCACTCCCACACCCTGTGACACCTCCCTAACCCCAGCACCCCTCCAGCTGCAGATGACCATAGCTTCCTCTGGTCACCATCATTTTGGGCAGGTCCAGCACAGGCAGACACGTGTCAGCTATGGGCCCTCTGGCAAAGAGACACGGGTAGGCAGAGGGGGCAGAACCAAGGCAAGGTGACTCCCATGGTGACTCACCTGGTCATCAGCCTGGGACATGATGAGGAGAGGAGCAGCTTTACCCAGGGAAGGGGAGATGGCAAGGAAACGCTCAGTTGCCAAAAAAGTGACATTAGTAGGTCTGAATCTCAACAGCACAGTCCTTCTCCTTGGGGGCCAGCACCCTGCTCTTGCATGGAAGGAGGATAAGATGCCCCAGCGCCGTCACAGGAAGAGTGGACAATGGTTCTGGCATCTTCACAGCGGCCTGAGCAGCACCACAGGTACAGGAGGTAGAGGAACCCTGACATCCTTATCCACCCAGAAAACCCCCAGACACAGGCTTCTCAGTGCGGAAATCTGCATAGCCAAATGCCATCTCTCACACTCCTCAGTACAGGGGACTGAACCCAGGGGTGCTGTATCTCTGAGCCACATCTCCAGCTCTTTAAATTTTTTTATTTTGAGACAGAGTCTCACTAAGTTGCCAGGCTGACCTCGAACCTGTGATCCTCCTCCCTCAGTCCCCTCACCCCGTAGCTGGCATTTCAGGTGTGCTCCTCCACCGAGCCTGGCTGACTATCGCCATCTTAAACAAACATTTGTTTGCCATTTGCCCACCAGGTAACCCTGGCACATATCCTAAACCCTATAGGACCAACAAACTTGTTAAGATTTGCCAGAGAGGTGGGGCATGCCTGTAATCTCAGGTACTCTGGAGGTTGAAGCAGGAGACTCCAGGTCTGAGGCCAGCCTGGGCAACTTTGCGGGAACCTGTCTCAAAACAGAAAATAAAAAGGGCTCAGGGGTAAAGCACCTCTAGGGTCAATCCCCAGCACAATAAAAAATTAAAAAATAAAAATCTTAGCTCCATGTTTTCATGCCTGCCACTAATGCCCCAACTACTTCTTCTTTTTTTTTAAAGATAGAGAAAGAGAGAGAGAATTAATTTTATTTTTTAATCTAGTTTTTGTTTTTCCTCCACTTGGCTGTGTGTGTGGTACTGGGGATTGAACCAGGTCCTTGCACAAACCACACAAGTGCTCCGCCGCTGAGCCACTGCTCCAGCACCCCACAGCGTTTCTTAACTGATGTTTGAAATGTTACTAGCTCTCTCTCCTTCTAGTTTTTGAGATGGGGTCTCCAAATGTTGCCCAGGCTAGCCTCAAACCCTCAATCCACCTGCCTTAGCCTCTAAGGACAGGCCTGTTTACAAAGTTTTACAACATGTAAGGGTTGTGTGTGGATATATGTTGCAGAGGACGCAGAAGTGCAAGGCCATGATCCACACAGGACTGGAGTGGCAGGGGGAAGGAAAGATTGCCAGCAGGAAGCCGCCTAGGACGGTGTTCATGATTTCATTATACTTACTCTCCATTTCCCCTGACAGGTAAGAAATATTTCATAATACAAATAAAAATTTGACCTGCCAATTCCACTTCTAGGGTTTGAGTCTCAGGCAACTCCTGGATTCCTGTTAATATCTATCTGTGGGGCTGGAGTGATGGCTCATAGGTTAGAGCACTTTCCTGACATGCCCAGGGACCTGGGTTGGAACCCCAGCACCACATACACAACTAAGCGTTGGAGAAACAAAGGCCAGATGGAAAAATAAAGTTGATTTCCTCTCTCTATTTAAAAAAAAATCTATATGTAAAAACTGTTTGGTCTTAGACTTATTTATAAAATGGAAATCTAAGAGCTGGGCACGGAGGTACATGATTGTAATCTCAGCAACTCAAGAGGCTGAGATAGGAGGATTGCAAATTCGAGACCAACCTCAGCAACTTAGTGAGGCCCTAAGGTCTTAGAGAGACTGTCTTAAAATAAAACATGAAAGAAAAAAAAACCCAGCAGGGGATGTGACTCAGTGATTTAGCACCCCGGGGTTCAATCCCCAGTACACACACACACACACACACACACACACACACACACACGAGAGAGAGAGAGAGAGAGAGAGAGAGAGAGAGAGAGAGCTGAGCTGGACCGAGATGGCGTACTGCAGAGGCGGCAGCCTCACTGGAATGTCAGCTAGCTCTTTTTCTTTTTCTTGCAGCCAAGCTAAACAGGTTTACTCAGTGTGGTAGTGACTTTCAATATGCTAGTGAAGGCTGTGATTCTTCAAGAGAATGGTGGGGCTGCATGTGTGGCTCAGTGGTGGAGATGGCCTCGCTTGCAGGAGGCCCTGGCACCACACACACACTTTACATCAGAAGATAGCTATGAAGCCAAACAGTGCCTGGCACTTATGGGCATTCATTTAGTCCCTCCTCTCTTCCCTGCCACTGTCCAGCGCCTATGCTGAGGTGGATGCTGTTACTAGCGATGCGTGACCCTTTCCTCCAGCCCCAGATTAAAACTCCCTGTCCACTTTTAGCCAAGTACTACACTGGATGACCATGACTTCCGGCCATGACTTCTGGTGACCCCTTGGTCTTGCATGGCTCCAACTTGCCCAGAGTCACTATGGCAAGTGGCCTTCTTAACAGAGTGTGGCTTACAGAGCTGGTCATCTGTGCCAAGCATCTGGCTGTGGTGGGAGCAAGACTCTCGCTTACTCCCCCCAACACCAACTGCCGCCACCCAGCTGTGCAGAAATCAGCAGGCAGACACTGAAATTTCTCTTGACCTGTTCCTGAGCTCTGCATTTGTTTATTTCTGAGGTGCAGGGATGGAATCTGGGCCTGTGCACGCTAGACACAGGCTCTATCACTGAGCTGTACCCCAGCCCAAGTTACTGGGGTTTTAACACAAGCCAATCACTTTGTAAACACCCCTGAAGTGCAGAGAGATGCTGTAGCAGCCCAGAGTTAGCCGCCAAGCCAGCAGACCCCAGAGCTTGCACTCAGCCACTGGGTCACACTGCCCAGACAGAGGCAGCGGCAGACTTCAGCCTGAGATTCCTGCTCACAACGGACCTCGAAAACATGCCAGGTGCAAGGAGTCACACGTCCGCCGCACATCCCCTCTCTTTCTTCTTTTTTCCTTGAATGAGAGAGAGAGAAATTGTGAGAGAGAGAGAGAGAGACATAGTGACGGAGGGAAAGAGAGAATCAATTTTATTTATTTTTTTCATGTGGCCTTTGTTGCTCCGACACTCCATTGTGAACATGGCGCTGGGATTTGAACCTGCATCCCTGTGCATATGAGGCAAGCATTGAAAACACTGAGTCACTGCTCCAGTCCCTGTGAGGTCCCCTTTCTACAAAATATCTAGAGTTAAAAATATACAGACAAGGGGCTAGAGAGGTGGCTCAGTGGTTATGGTGCTTGCCCGGCATGTGCAAGTACACGGGTTCAAACCCCAGCAACCCACATGCACAACTAAGCGTGGGAGCAACAAAAACCATGTGAAAAAGCTCAAAAGAAATTGATTCTCCCTCTCACTGTCCTCCTCTCTTTAAAAAGAAAGCAAGAAAGAAATATACAGACAAGAAAGCAAATCAGCAACTGCCAGAGGCCCATATGGGTGGGCAGGAAAGAATGAAAGCTGATGGGTATGGAGCTTCCTTTTGGGAGGACAGTGGAGTTCTGGAACTAGTTCTGGAAGTAGTAGTGGTGGTTGAACCAAGTGTGAGTGTACTTAATGCCACCAAGCTGTGCACTTTAAAAGGGTTGCAATGGTTGGGCGTGGTGGTGCATGCCTGAAATCCCAGCAATCAGGAGGCGGAGGCAGGAGGATCTTGAGTTCAAGGCCAGCCTCAGAAATTTAGGGAGGTTCTAAGTAACTTAGTACATCCCTGTCTCAGAATTTTAAAATGTTATTTTTTTTTTTTTAAAGAGAGGGAGAGGGCTGGAGCCGTGGCTCAGTGGTTCAAGCACTTGCCTGGCTTGTGAGAGGACCCAGGTTCAAACCCCAGCACCACAAACACAACTAAGTGTTGGAGAAATAAGGGCCAAATGAAAAAAAAAAGATTATCTCTTTCTCTCTCTCTATGTCACTATGTCCCTCTTTCTTTGAGAGAGAAAGAATCAAATTTTATTTATTTTTTTCATCTGGCCCTTGTTTCCCTGACACTTAGTTGTGTAAATGGTGCTGGGGTTTGAAACCAGGTCCTTGTGTATGCCAGGTAAGTGCTCCAGCCACTGAACCACTGCTCCGGTCCCCAAAATAAAAATTACTTTTAAAAGGGGCTGGCAATGTGGCTCAGTGGCTAAGCGACCCTGGGTTCAATCTCTAGTACCCCACCCCACCCCAAAATAAAAATACTTTAAAAAGGGTTACAATGGTAAATTGGATGTTGTATGCATTTTATCACAAGGAAAAAGGGGGGCTGGAGCGGTGGCTCAGCAGTTACGGTGCTTGCCTGGCACGCACAAAGATTCGAGTTCAAAACCCAGCGCCACGTACACAACAGTCTCAGAGCAATGAAAGCCACATGAAAAACTAAATAAAATTGATTTCCTCTCTCTTTAAAGAGAGAGGGACAGTGAGGGAGACAGAGAAAGAGAGGAACAACTTTATTTAGTTCTTCACATGGCCTTAGTTGCTCCAACACTCAGTTGTGTACGTGGTGCTGGGGTTTGAACCCGGGTCCTCGTGCTTGCCAGGCAAGCACCGAAACCGCTGAGCCACTGCTCCAGCCCCTCTCTTTCTCTCTTTAAAAAAAAAGAAATGAGGGTAAAACACAGATTCCAGGATGGGGTGTGTCTTGGGACTACAGAACATGCTAGGTGTGGTGAGGCCCTGGGTTCGATCCCCCAGTGGGGGTGGTGGAGGAAGGGGACAGTGGAGCCACCCTATACCGTGGTCCACATGCCTGAAGCCTGAACCATCAGCCAGAGAGGAACCTAGGCCCCGTGCCAGCATTTCTGACAGTTGCCTGAGCTTGCCACCTTGGGAAGTCCTCCAGTGTCCGCTGCAGGTGAGGCCCTGCCAGCCAGCAGAGCCCCTCCGAGCTCCTGGCAGAAACTGGTGCAAGGCAAGAGTGTTCATGAGGCCCACAGTTGCTGTGGTTAACATAGAGCTAGGTTGAAATCTAACTTTCTAACAATTGTAGGTCTCCAGATTACCTAGGTGGCCTTATAAATGTCCCCACATGGCCCAGGGCCATGGAGCCCCACCAGCCTCCCTGCTGCACTCTGACCTTGCCTGCCCTCCATACAGAAGGCTTCTTCCAAAGACATCCGGAAGGTCGGTTGGTGTCACCTCTTCTAGGTCCTGACTCAAATGTCCCCACTCACAGGAGATCTCTGACTACGCTCGCTAGAAGTGCCCCCGGCCCCCACCAGTGCAGAGCCCCTTGCTCAAAACTCATGGGGAGTTTCAAGAAGATGTAGCACAGCAGGCCCCTGGGTCCCTCTGGACGCAGTCTGGGGGGCGGGGAGAGTGAGGAGGTAGGGCCTGGCGCTGTAGATCCCGAGTCCCAGGGGTGCTGCGGGGCACTTCCCCTGCCTGGCAGCAGGCTCTTTGTTTACTTGTTTATTGTCCTCTCCCAGCGGGGAACGCAGCTCCGGGAGGCCCAGGGCCTTTGTCTTGTTCACAGCTTAGTCTAGGGAAATGTCACTGGCTTTTTCTTTTTGTACTGGGGATTAACCCAGGGGTGCTGACCTCGGAGATCCAGCTCCAGCACTTCAAAACAAAACAAAACAAAAAAAGACCTAGAAGACCAAGTGCCAGACGCAGAGAAGCTGGAACCCCTGCATTGTCGGTGGAGAAAATGTCACCACACTGTCTCATGATTCTTCTTCTAGGTAGAAGCTTGAGAGAAACCGACACACGCTCATGCACAAGGTCACACGTGAAAGTCAGGGAGCACATGGCTGTCCTCTCAGCTACTCCAGAGGCTGCGGCAGGAGGACTGAGGGTTTGAGAGCAGCCTGGGCAGCATACTGAGAGCCCACCTCAAAAACCAAAAATAGAGCCTGTGGAGAAATGGGGGCGGGGAGATGGAGCCACAGTGCTTGTCTGGCACGCTCGAGGACGTGGGTTCCGACCCCAGCACCACGAAAGCCACAGGACAAGCTAAACGAAATCGATTCTCTTTCTCTCTCACTGTCTCAGTGGCAAGCAGGAAAATTCAGGGTTAGGATTTTTAGTTTTTAATTTTCAGTGGTGCTGGGGATTAATCCCAGGGGTAATTAATTAATCACCACTGAACTACCTCTCCAGCCACTCCTCTTTTTTTTTGTTTTTTGCTTTTCCTCCACTGGTTGTGTATGTGGTGCTGGGGATCAAACCCAGGTTCTCACACATGCCAGGCAAGCACTCTACCGCTGAGCCAGCGCTCCAGTCCTTTTCATTTTCTATTTTGAGATGGGTTCCTGCTGAATTGCGCAGCCTGGCCTCAAACTTGCAATCTCCTGCTTCAACCTCCAGAGTACCTGGGGTTACAGACATGCACCAACACGTCAGGCAAATCTTAACAACTTCATTGATTTTATTTTGCTTAGAATGTGTGGTGGGCACAATGGCGGTTGTGTTTGTTCAACATGGATACAGTCAGCCAGGCTTGGTGAAGCACACCTGTAATGTGTGGGAGGCTAAGGCTGGAGGATTGCAAGTTCAAATTGAGCCTCAGCAACTTAGCAAGACCCTAAGCAACTTAGTGAGACCCTGTCTCAAAATAAAAAGTTAAATGGGGTTGGAGTTATAGTAGCTCAGTGGTAGAATAGTTGCCTCACATGTGTGAGGCCTTGGGTTCAATCCCCAGTATTTAAAAAAAAAAAAAAAAAGAAGCCGGCTGGGGATGTTGCTCAGTGGTTAGGCAGCCTGGTATCAAAAAATAAAATAAAATTTAATTTTAAAAATAAAAAAGGAGGAACTGGACCAGTGACTCAATGGCTACCATGCTTGCCTGGCATGTGCGAGGACACTGAATGAACAGCAGCACCATGTATATCACGAAGTGTCGGAGCAATGAAAGCCACATGAAAAACTAAATAAAATTGATTCTTTCCATCTCTCTCCCTCTCTCTCTCTCAAAAAAAAAAAACAAAAATAAAAAATAAAAAAGAAAGAAAAAAAACTGGGGATGTGCCTCAGTGGATCTTTTTTTTTTTTAAAGAGAGGAACAATGAGAAAGAGAGAGAGATGGAGAGAGAGAGAATCAATTTTTCTTTAGTTTTTCAGGTGGCTATCGTTGCTCTGAGACATTGTTGTGTACATGGTGCTGGGGTTTGAATTCACATACTCATGTATGCTGGGCAAGCACTGTAACCTCTGAGCCACTGCTGCAGCACCCCCGCCACACACACACACACAGTTTTTCTTTTGAGACAGGGCTTCATTAAGTTGCTAAGGCTGTACTGGACCTTGAAATCCTCCTGCCTCAGCCTCCAGAGTTGCTGGGACTACAGGTGTGGGCACTGCACCAGCAACATTAACTAACTGTGCACCATGCACCCAGGGGCAGGCACTGTTTGAAGCCCCACGTGGATGAACTCAGATAAGCTCAGCCAAGCCTCACCACCACACAAGACAGGCTTGGGTGTGATCCTCCGTCCACAGACGAGAACACACAAGATGAGACGGCTGACCATAGATGCTCCTGTCTCTTGTCTCAGGAAGGGTTCCCCCCGTTGGACAAGAAAACAGTTGCCATCACAACCTCAGTGGTTTCCTAAGTATAAAAGTGCAAACTCATTGTCGGAGGGCAAAGGCAGCCTCCGCCCCTGGGCTGGGTCACCACGTTGGCAGCCCCAGGTTCCACCGGTGAGGAGTCCAGGCTCCCAGCAGCACGTGGACAAGTGGCTCCAGGCTGCCCAGGCCCTTGCAGGAGACATGTGGCCCCAGCCCTTTTGCGGGGGATCCTGTGAACGTCACCTAAGCACCACAGGGACATGAGTAAACCAAGACTGTCCTTGTGCCCAGACAGGGAGGTATGTACCAGGCCCAAAGGGAGAAGCCTTGCTAGGGTCACCCATGGATTAGGAGTAGGGAAGGGAAGCGCAGCAAAGCCAGGGTCAAGCCAGGGTCACCGTGAATGGCAGCCTGAACACCTGGTCCCCAACCCCTCCCTCTCCTGGGCTCCCCCAGGGAGGGGACTTTCATCAGGGTACCTGTCACCTGCTGCTGTGATCATCTGTGCTACCTATGTCTGGACAACCTGTGACCCTGGAAGGAGGTTACTCAGTGAGACAGTGAAGGTGTGGCACAGGGTGTAGATGCGAGAGAGCTGCAGGCGGGAGGGGAGGACACCTGTGCTTTCCCGCCCACTCCCCAGGGGCAGAGTGGTGCCTCCAGCTCCCAGCCTGCAAGCAGTGGACTCCTCAGCCAGTGGGGCTTGGCCTGCCTGCGGCCACCACGCCTAGTGTGGAGCAATGGCAACAGGGTGTGTGAAGGCGGCCTGCTGCTTTCACGGAGCAGTCTGTGTTTCAGGATGGCCTAGGGAGCCCGGCCACGCAGGGCACCGCCACGCCTGCACTCTCTGATTCTCCCCAAAGCCCCCCGTGTTACAAGAAACCGAGGTTCAGAGTGGCAAAGCTACCTACCCCAGGTCACATCACTAGCTTGACGCAGAGGGGTACCATGAGAGAAAGCTGGGCAGTGGCTCCTCTGGGCACTGCACCCTGCTTAGGAGTCCTGGAGTCAGGGCACTGTAGGAGGCAGGAAGATGCCCCGCCAAGGGGCTCTTCTTTGCCACCTGTGAATGTGGTTCTTAACCTGGCAAAAGGCACCTCACAGACGTGATCAAGTCCGGGAGCTTGAGATGGGGAGTGGGAGGGTCCAGCATCCTGACAGGGGAAAGAGGGAGGCTGGAGGCCAGAGAAGAGCTGAGAACCTGGCAGCAGAGATCTCAGGAGGCAGGGCCTCCCAAGCCTCCAGGGGGGACCCAGCCCAGCCAAAGCCAATGCACCCAGGGAGCCCTGTCCCACTACACCCTGCAGTCATGGGCCATGTAGTTGGTGTGACTCTGGGGCAGCAGCCCCAGGAGACCACTCCAGGCACCTGGATCTTCTGTGGGTTTGGAACTCAGGGTCTCCAGGGCCCTCGTCTTTCAACTCTGTGACGTTTGGGATTATTCCAGATACTTCTTCCTCAGGGCACACTGGGTGGTGTGGTTGGTGAGAGCATGAGGCATACGGAGGTGAGTCGAGATGTCAGAAATGTAGCCAGGCACAGTGGCACACCTACAATCCTGGAGACTCGGGAGGCTGAGGCAGGAGGATGGCAGATTCAATACCAGCCTCAGCAGGTTAGCGAGACCGTGTCTCAAAATAAAAAATACAAGGGCTGGGGATGGGGCTCAGTGGTTAAGAACACACCTGGGTTCAATCCCTGGTACAAAAAAAAAAAAAAAAAAAGAGAGAGAGAAAGAAAAAGAAAGAAAGAAAGAAAAGAAAACGGCTTTGTCTGTTGGGTTACAGAGCATAGTACCTACCAGGAGAAACGGATCAGTACCCACCCAAAGCCCTCAAGTGCCTGAGAGGAGATGACCCTAATGATGTGCAGACAGGGGAGAGGTGAAAGAGATAATCATCAACACCCTTCAGTGTTCACTTGCTCCCTGCGGGTTCTCACTGATTCTCAAGAGAGCCCCCAGGTACCACTCATCTTTATGGTCGGGGTTCCACATTCCTCATGGGAGTAGAATTTCTGGGAGCACTGCTGTTTTGTACTCTTTTTGAGGGGAGGGATATTAGAGATTGAGCCAGGGGTTGCTTAGGTCCTCACTAAGTTGCTGAGGCTGGCCTTGAACTTGTCAATCTTCTGCTCAGCCTCTGGAGTACTTGGGACCACAGGTGTGCCACTGTGCCAGCCCACGGGGGGCTTGTGGGAAGTGCCCGGATCCTGAGGCCTGGCCCATGCATGGGTCATAGCTGAGTGGGATACTAGGATGTGGTAGAAACTGGAAGGAGGGTTAAGGGCCTGGGTCCTGCAGTGTGCCCTCGGGGACTATGAACTGTCCCCAGCTCCTTCCTGTCTCTGTGCTTTCCGACTGCCATGCCCTTACATTCTGCCTCAACTCAGGCCCAAAGCAGTGCAGCCAGCCAAGAAACCTCTGAAACCAAGAGCCAAATCAGATCGCCCCTCCCTGGGTGTCTTATCTCAGCAACAGAGGGCCATCTAGCACACTTGGCAAGTGTCCTGAGGGCTGCTGTCAGGGACTGTAACTCCATCACAGAGAGGGAGAAGTAGTTACCCAGGCCACAGTGTGTCTCAGTCTGCGTCCCCAACAGGGGTAAGCCACGAGGAAAAGAGGTTCATTTTGGCTCACGGTCTGGTCCAAGGTGAGGGGCTCCATCTGGTGCCCACCTTCCTGCTGTCCAAGTTGGTGCCGGGCATCCCACGGTGAGAGACGCGGCTCAGGAGACCTGCAAGCCCGACTGTGCCCAAACACTGCTCAAATCCCACGGACAGGTCCCTCCCTGCTCTGCAAGGTCCCAACTGTTAATTCCTCATGCTGGAGATCAAATCTCTACATGAGGGTCCAAGGGGACAATCATATTGAAGGCATAGTGCCAAGAGGAGCCTCAAAACCCCGCACGAAGCGAGAGACTCCAGGCACGAAGACCACATACTGAAGAACTCCGCTCACACACCAGGTCCAGAAAAGGCAAACCCCAAGACAGCGGGGCTGGGGTGGCGAGAGGGTAAGGACATCATCACAGACATGGGGTCTCTTTGTGGAGTCAATAGATTCTGGACTGCACATGGTAGCTTGAGGCCTGCCTATGCAACCAATGTAAGACCCCGACTCAAATTGGAAGAAGGAGGAAAAGGTGGAGCTGAGGCTGTAACTCAGTGGCAGAGTGCCCCTGGGACCATCCCCACTACCAAAAATTGTTCTGGGGCTGGAGCAGTTGCTCACTAGTTGGAGCACTCGCCTGGCATGTGCAAGAACCCAGGTTCAAAACCCAGCACCATATACACAACGAAGTGTTGGAGTAATGCAAGCCACATGAAAAAATAAAATAGATTCTCTCTCTCTTAAAAAAAAAAGTTCTGGACCAGACAGAGATGGTGGAGACATGCCACATTACCAACATACTACATGTCATTGAATTATGAACTTTAAAATGGTAAATCCCATGCAGTGGGCAGTCCACCCAGAGTGGGCGGACAAAACACAGCTGGATGCACCAGGAGGGGTTGTTAGGACTCCTGTATCTGAGGGAGGAGGGCTGGTGCCTGGACCCCAGGGTCTAAAGGAGGAGGGCTGGGGCCTGGACCTTTGGGTCTGAGGGAGGAGCACTGGGATCTAGATCTTGAGTCCTTGGAGTGCAGGGGAGGAGACCTGACACAAACATCTGGGTACTACAGGGGAGGAGACCCGAAGTTGAGTTGCCATGTGGGAGAGGAAAATGGTCAGGGCAGAGGAAGTCCTTGCTGTCTGCGGGGAGGATTTGGATGCAGATTTCACCACTAAGGTCCCTTTCCCACCCACACTCGGCCTGGCCTGCCGGGGGAACTCCAGTGTGGCAGAAAAAGAAAGGGAGAGGGGAAGACAGTGCAGGGTGGAGGCGGGGTCACCAGGCCCCGCGTCCAGCAGCCCAAGGACAGGAACTGCACCTAGAAGGCAGGAACCCTGCACTGGGGCTTGGGGCCTTGGTCCCTGAGTAGGTAAGGAGGGCGGGGGTTAGACCCTGTGGCTAAAACGAATGCAGGCATTCCAAAAGGAACTGTGACCCAGATAGACCTCTGGATCTTCAGAGAAGAGAGGGCTGGGGGCCTGGAATCTTGGGTCCCCAAGGCAGGAAGGTGAGAGCTCCGCAGGCTCAGATTTCTGGGTCGGGGGCAAGATAAATGCTGGGAGTTTGGAAGTTGAGCTCACAAACTGGAGGAAGGAAGTTAGGGGCTCCCTGAAGCTAAGGTGCTGCCTGCTGAGTTCTGAGGAGACAGGAAGTAGTGGTTTCGGGGTGAGGGCCTTAGAAAGTGGCCAGTCAAACCCAAGGCTGAACAGGAACACCATCCACCAGGTGCTGGGGCCTGGACTTTGCCTCTGAAGAACGTGGAGGCCTGCCCGCCCCTGCCCCACCCAGAATCCCAGCCCTTCTTCCCTGAAGGTTCACCAGTCCTAAACCTACCCAGAGTTCAAGAAGGGGAGGGAGCTGAGTGAGGCCAGGACCCTCGCCTGGAGGTAGGGGGAGCGGGAAGACTAGCAGTGGGGGGGGGGGCCAGGGGACTGAAAAGTGCCAGGAATAGTTACAGAGCCCAGAGCTAGGGCTGGGCTGTTTCCATCAGACCCCCGCCCATTACTTCTGCCTGGAGCCAATGGGTTCTCAGATGCAGGTGGCCTCCATCCCACACACCTGAGTGCCGGTTCCTCACCTGCGAAACAGCAAGGTGGCCACCCAGGAGCCCCTGCCCTTCTCCTCCCTCTGCAGAGCCCAGCATGTGGGGCTACTTGTCCCTTCTGCCTGCCTTCCTGGCACTCTGGGCTATTGCTGGCGTCTGGATCGTGTGAGTGGCAGAGGCTGGGTGGACTCCCCTGGGTTTGAGGAAGGGGGGCTGTGGCCTGGACCCCTGGGTCTGAGGGAGGAGGGCTGGAAACCTGGACTCCAGGGTCTGAAGGAGGAGGGCTGGGGTCTGGACTACTGGGTCTGAGGGAAGAAGGGTCTAGGAGTTCTGCTTTGTTCTGTTAACAGAATGAAGTACTTGGTTAACACAAGAAAAGCTGTCCTTGAAAGCGCCTTACTCACTTTGTGTGTTCCTCCCACCTCAGTTTTGGAATTGCTGTGGTCAACAAGAATGTGGACCTCTCAGAGGACTTCCCCTTCATCAGGTAGTTATGGCCTGCGGGGTCCTGCCGGAAGAAATTGGGGATTCCACCTTGGAGGAGCAACAGGATGACCTTTTGTCTTTCACAGTTTCTGTGGGTCTTACCCACCTCAGAGCTGCATCTTCAGCCAGTTGCTTAATATGGGAGCTGCTATGGGTAAATACTCCCCTGCCTTTTCCATTCTCAGCCATTCTCAGCAGCCCAAACTAGCCAAGCCAGGCCAGCCCTCCTCCCTCAGACCCAGGGGTCCAGGCCCAGCCCTCCTCCCTCAGACCCAGGGGTCTAGGCGCAGCCCTCCTCCCTCTAATCGGGGAATTGTCCCCCAGTCCTGGCCCCCTGTCGTCCCCTTCCACTACCTCCACCTTGCTAAGGACTTCCAGCCCACTTTCTTTCCTGTCCTTCCAGCTGCCTGCATCTGCATTGTGCGTTATCACCAGCTCCGCGACTGGGGCGTTGCAACATGGCCTAACCAGTTGGTCCTGTGGTCGGGGCTCCTCTGTGCCCTGGGGACATCCATAGTGGGCAATTTCCAGGTGAGACACAGTGGGTGCCCAGAGACCGCCGCTTGGGCCGGCTGTTATTGACTACAATTCCCAGCGTCCCCCGCGGCCTCGGGCCGCCGGTGTCGGGGGCTGGACCACGCAAGTCCTCCTGGGACTTGTAGTTCTCCGGCTCGCATCGCAGTCGGGGAGGCGGCAGTGATCCGCTCCCAGCGCCTTTGGAGGCTCTTTGTCCACGCAACCTCGTGGAATCCTAGGAGGCTGAGAGAATTCTTTTTGCCAATCCCTTGTTTAATCGTGAATTTACTGCAATTCCCTCATTCTCCGTGGTGGTCGGTAAAGCTATTGAGTGTTCCCTCTGTAGGAGGTGTGGACTTTAATTCTGTGCATGTCCACAGAACTCTAGGTGGGTCCTCTGGGCCATATGCCAGAGCTTTCAAATGGGCTTGTCCTTGGTGGCCAGAAATGAACCGAGACTTAAGAAGTCCTGTAGATACTTGTAGATTGAATGAATGGACAGATGATAAAAGAAAACGTAGTGGTTGGTTTTGCTATTTTATTTTACTGTCGTGTTACTGAGATCCAGCCTGTCTTGCTGAAATAATTTGCATAGCACTTCATTCACTCACTCATTAATGCCTGCATTCCTCAATGCATCACTATGTTATATTGCTTCCCTAGGGAGCCTTTTGAGCCATTCCCCCAATTGTCTCCTTACCCCACAAAATTTTTAATGCTTAAAAACTTTAAAATATATATCTGCTGTAAGTTACCAACTGTTGTTAGATTTTTTCATCCTTAAGAGCAAATTTCTACCTCCTTGGGGGCAACATCTGTCCTCTCCACTATGAGAATGCAAGATTTAGCCCACTGTTTCCTGAGCATCTACTTTGTGCAAAGCATGGTTCTAGGCATTGAGGCTATAGCAGTGAGCCACAGATTTAAGCACCTGCCCTGTGAAGCTGACAACAGTCAAGGTACCCAGTTGGACAGCAGTCCTGTCTGTTGGGTTGATCAAGGGTCCCCTCCCCCATTTTCCCTCTCCCCTGTCACAGCTTTCCTTTCAACTGTCCTTCCTCTGTTCCCCCAGGAAATAAACCAGAAGCCCACACACCTGGCGGGGGCCTTCCTGGCCTTCATCATGGGCAACCTGTACTTCTGGCTGCAGTCCCTTCTCTCCTGGCGGATGGAGGGCCTGCCCCAGCCGGGAGCCCCCTGGGTCAGACCGCTGCGCCTGAGCCTCTGCAGCCTCTGCAGCCTTCTCATAGTGAGCAGTATCCTTCAGGGCGCAAGGGCAGGGCATGGGACAGTTGCTGCTGGGCCAGTTTCCCGTGGGCTTTCTGTGTGTCACTGTGGAGTGGCTTCATGTCCGTGGGCCTCAGCCTCCCACAGGCCCTTCATGGCAAGCGCTGAGTGGGTGGAGTCCCCTCTTCTCCGGCTGCTGTCTTTGATTCTCTTAGTCCCTTTGACCTCATTCATCAAGTGCAAGGAGGAACAGGTCACCTCTGGGTGGTGAGGCATTTAGATCTGTGCCTGGCACACAGCATGCCAGTAAATCCTGGAAGTGTGACCCGTTAGCAATAGTCTGTGCAGGCCCCGCCTCTAGTCAGGCGTGGCACTGGTGGCCAAGAGTGGACACAGCTTTAGACAGGGGCCTCCAGTGATGGTCGTGGAGTCAGTGACGGGTCACGCTCATGCCTCTCTCTCCAACTGTATTCTGCGGCTTCGTGAAAATGTCTTGAAATGGCTGTGGTGAGAGTATTCACACCAGAATGATTGCCACATGCCACCAAGAAAAGCCAGCTATTGAACATCTGCCAGCACACCTGAGTGGAGACTCGGTTCCTGCTCACTTCTGAGTCACCCCAGCAACATGGCACACCTCTGGGTGGGTCCAGTCCCTCCGCACCTGTTTCCATATCCTTTATCGTAAATATGATTAACTCTGATAGGGAGTTCAAGTGCATGGAGAGAGAGCGGGGCCCTCATCAGTGAGGAGGCTGGCTGGCTGCGGGATGTGCAGAGTGGAGATGGCTGTCTTACTTCCCAGATCCGCAGTGGGATGTCCGCAGAGTGGGTGGGAAGGACTGGCCCCCAGCCTGCCCTTGAGCAGCTCCAGCTTGTGGGAACTGGTTCATCCCTTTACTGGAGTGCTGTGGGTAGGATCTAGCTTGTTCATCCAGAAGAATGGTCAAAACCAGGGCTGATAATTAGCTTGGCTACAGGGAGCGGGAAGGAGCCATAAAGATGGACTGCTGAGAGCGATAGAACCTGAGCCTGCAGAGATGTCTGTCCTGGGGGTAAGGGAGTTGGGGGGAAGCACAGGTGTGTGCAGAGGTGGGAGATCCAGCTCAGGGAAGGGAAAGCGGCT
This sequence comes from Aplodontia rufa, assembly GCA_004027875.1. NCBI lineage: Eukaryota > Metazoa > Chordata > Mammalia > Rodentia > Aplodontiidae > Aplodontia > Aplodontia rufa. Next base: position 33,365 of record PVKS010002592.1, on the reverse strand, counting down.
GCTGGTGGGGCCAGAGCTCAGCTGGGTAATAGAGAGCCATGGAGAGCTTGTGAAACGGTCAGTCCTGGAGGGAAGCAGCTTCTGCTTGAGGACTGCCACCAGTCTTGCTGAGACACCCAGGGCTAGGGATGTGAGTTGTAGTCACCATCTGTTCCCACTGCGTTGGACATGAGAGTTTAGAAATCCTTGAATGAAAGAAATAATGTCTAAACTGATGCGGGAGGGGTGATTTTGAGCTAGATTTGATAGAGAAGGGGGCTCCAGTAAGAGGAAAGAACTGTCCTTGTGCACTGGAGCTCTGAGGATGCATGGGCTAGCAGTACAGAAAAAGGAGCTCAGCCTGGGGAGTCAGGAATGATGGGGCGAAGCCTTAGAGAGAGGGGTAAGGCGGACAGGGCAAGAGGTGACCAGCTGGCCCAGGAGGAAGAGAGGGTGAGTGTGGGCACAGGAGTGGATGGCGGACTTGCCATGGAGGACCAGAAAGAGGAACAGATTTGGGGGGCATTGTGGCTAAGGTGGCAGAGCGTGTTGGGAGAAAGCCCTCAGCAGTGTAAGGCTGGTGGGGGTCATTTGGAGGTAATAGTGATGGTGGCCTGCTGGGACAGGGAAACGGCAGAGCCATTGTGGAATCTGGAAAGGTCAATGGGACAAGAAGCAGGTTTTGGGGGCTTGGTTGTGCACTTTTTTTTTTTTCAGGGTTGAGGCGGATCGAACTCGGGGCCACGCGCATGCTAGGCAAGCGCTCTGCCACTGAGCTAAATTCCCAACCCCTTGGTGTGCACTTCTAATCGGAGTTTACATGCAGGGAAAACCCTGGGATGGAGAGGCAGGGACTGGAGGGCATGGGCTGTAGAAGGCAGAGTCCAAGGATGGTGGCCAGTCGGCAGCGCTGCTCCCATCAGGGCAGGGTGCCTTGGCTTAGCATTTGGTCCCATGGCACTGAGCTGGGCTCCCGGGTTCCTCTTGGTAGCTGTGTGGCCCTTGACCCTGGTGCGAAGTGATTGTCCTCTACTTCATGACGCTGCGTTCTGCCTCCGCCGTGTGCGAGTGGGCGGTGGCCATGTTGCTCTTCATACTCTTTGGCCTCTTCTCCGTGGACTTCTCCAGCCTGGGCAGCTGCAACCTGCACCTTCAGCCACGGCAGGGTCTCAGCCCCCCGCCAGCCTCACCCGTGTCCCTGCAGGTCCAGCTATCACAGGCACTCTGACTGGGCCCTGCCCTGACCAGTGGAGGAAGAATGGGGCCAATCCCTGGTTCCCCCCACCAAGACAAACCACTGGGGGCCTCTCCAGTGGCTGGGATGGAGGCTGCGAACCAGTCCCATCCTGGAGCCTACTGGGAGAGTTTGTGGAGGCTTGGAGCAACCAGTCAGAGCCCGCGTCCTGGCACCCGCTGGTCCCTGCACTGGGGGCATCCAGGAAGCGAGAGGCTGAGGCCAGCCGGCTGTCCCTGATCAAGGCCGTTTATTATTGTTTGTTGTTGCCGCCGGTGGAATCAGACACGGACGCAGGCAGGATCACGCGAAACCAGAATTCCTTCCGGAGAGCAAATCCGTACAGAAGGTTGTTGGGGAGGGCGAGGGACCAAGGGAGGAGGGGCCCAGGAATGGGGAGTTGGGGATGACACAGGGACAGAGGGCCCTGTCCGGATCTGCTAAGCCACCCCAACCAGCTCCCATCCCTCCCCCACCCCACCCACAGAGAGTTTGATCAATAAATAAAATAATAAATTAATCAATAAATAAAATAGAAACAGCTCCCCACCCCCTGCTCCCCCTAGAACCTCCCCCCATTGGGCATGGCCCTGGCGCCCCAGCCCTGCAGGGCAAGGCTGGTTTTTGTGTCCCCCCTCCCAACATACTCCTTGGGCCTTATTTACAGATTCACAGTTGGGGGACAGGGAAGGGGGGTGGAGGGGGCTCCCCTCCTTCCCCGGCCCCCTGGGGTCAGGGCAAAGGGGTCCCATTGGTGGCCAGGAGCTTCTTGTCCTTGGGGGGGCCTCGGCGGGGAGAGCTGCTCAGCTCGGGGTCTGGGCGGCTGGGTGGGGGCTGCAGGCTTCGGGGTGGGGTCCCAGTAGGCCGGGTCTGGGCCCCATTCTTCTCATCTGTGAGGGAGGAAGAGGTTTTGTGCAGACTCCAGGGAGGATCCTAACAGTCTCACAGTCTCAAGACCTGCTGAGGTGGAATCAGATCCTCCCATCCATGGGGACCTCAGGCCCCAGATCTGGCTGCCAAGGAAGGGCACACATCCTGCTAATAAGCCTGGCTTTCCTAGACAGGGATGCACCCCAGGCCACCTGTAGCCCATGTGGCCAAAGAGTCCCACTTGAGGCAGTGCTCAGGGGCTGCTCTCTGGGGCAACACTGAAGGATCACAGCCTGCAGTCACGACCTGCCGCTAGGTGCATGGGAAGGGGCCAGGGAGGGTCACAGGCGCCCCTGGCTGGGCTGGCCTGACTCATGCCACCCTCCTGGGGGCTTGACTACGCCAGACTGAGGCTGCTTGCTCTTTGGGGCTGCAGTGGAGACACTGCTGCAGGGCAGGACTCTAGCAATTTCCATGGGGGCTGTAACTATCAAGGGTTCCCTGATGTAGACCAAGCCCCTGCTAAGACATGCTAGGGACAGGAAGGATGCTGCCCTGTCACCATAGCAACCACTACAGCTCTGCTTCTAGGGCACCCCATTTTATGAGAAAGGTGGGCCCTTTTGGGATCCCTGCTTGCTGAGGCCAGCTCTCCTTGGCAACGGGGTCCAGTGGACCTAATTTTCCTTCTGGTTGCCCCTAGCACCGGTAAGGGAGAACAGGGTTTCTCACTTGGACACTGCGTGTGTGAGTGGCACTGGGATTGAACCCAGGTATGCTTTACCACTCACTGACTACATCTCTAGACCTTTTGTTTTTATTTTAAGAGTCTTACTGTTTAGGGTCTTGCTAAGTTGCTGAGCCCAGCCTCAAACTTGTGATCCTCCTGCCTCAGCCTCCTGAGTTGCTGGAATTACAGGTGTGTGTCACCACACCTGGCTTCCAGGTCTTGGCTAAGTTGTCCAGGCTGGCTTTGAACTTGTGATCCTCCTGCCCTCCCCTCCAGCATAGCTAGGACTGTAGGTGTGTGCCACCATGGCATTACTGACATTTGGGGCCGGATAGCCCATTGCGAGGGGTGTTCTGTGACATGCAGGATGTTCTGCGGTTTTTTTGCCTTCTGCCTACAGGACACCACTACCATCCCCTTGCTCTCCAGCTGAAATAACTAAAAACGTCTCCAAAGTAATCCCCCAAAGACACCCACAATCCTAATGCTGGAAACTGACTATGCTGCTCTGTGGGGTAGAAGAGACCCTGAGATATGATTAAGGTGAAGGACCTTAGTAGGGATATCTGGGTATGTGCAGCTTGGTTATGTGAGTCCTTAAAGGAACCTAAGGTCAGGGTCAGAATAGTGTTATGGGCTTTGAATGGAGAAAGGGCCAGAGGGCAAGTGTAGGCTGTACCTAGGGGCTCGAGAGGCAGTGCGGCCCTTAGGTCACTCTAGCCTGATGAGCCCCACGTAGGGCATCTGATCGCCAGGACCGTACCATGATGACAGTGTTGTTTCAGCCACCAGGTTTGTTAATGGTGCTCATAAAGACTAACCCAGGCATGAATGAATATGTCACAACAAATCCCATCAATATGTACAATGATAAAGCACCAAAGGGAAAAAAAGTGGGAAAAATGGGCTGGAGCGGTGGCTCAGTGGTACAGTGCTTGCCTGGCATGCACAGGGACCCAAATTCCATCCCCAGCTCCACATACACAACTAATTGGAGAAAAAACAAAAATGAGATGAAAAGATAAAATAAACTTTCCGAAAAAAGTGTGTGTGGAAAAAAACAAAAGAACTAACCCAGGGGCAAGACTGGCTCCATCAAGAGTCTCAGGTTCCCAGAGAAAAGACCTGACCCTGGAATGGCCTGACCTTGGGATTCAGCACTCTCCAGTGACAAGACCACCATGGCTCCTGCCCACTGCTGGGCTCCTTTGCCTGGTCCCATTCATGGGGGAGGGGACAGAGAGTCCGGGAAGGAACCTGTGAAGCTCATGTTGCTTGACTTCCACTGGGCAAAGAACAGTCCTCTGGTGGCCACAGTGGCCTGGGTAAAAACCCTAACCAAATTCAATGCCTCCATTCATCGTAACACCCACCTTAGCGACCCCAATCCTTTATCCTCTCATGCCATTTCCTTCCCCTCTAACACCTGTCACCTCTCCTCCCTGAGGTGTCAGCCACAGTGTGGGACATCTCCAAACCCACTGTGACCACCCACCACACTCCTGTTAAAATTTCCCTCTAAGACTCTGCCTCCAGCTAAAGCAAGTTACCTCCTATCACCTTTCTGACTGCTTCAATTATAACCAGGGAATCTTCTTTCTAGGCAGAATTAATACTTATGTTGGTTTACCCACTAACTGGATAAAACTTGATATCATTGACCCAATTGTTTATATCCCTTTAGAATCTGGAATTATAGATATGGAAAATTACCAGAAATCACTCAGGTGAGCCAGACAGCAAGCCCCCTACTCACTGTTTTGAAATCTACTGACTCAGGCCCTTACTGGAAAAATCACACTCTACCAAAATTCCTGTTTTAACCAGAAAACTCGCATCTTGGACCCCTCCCTTCTTATACCCTCCATATCTACCCCAGGCTGTAAACCTGTGTTACTGTTAGCTGCCTCCTCTCTCTTTCCTTCATTTGCCTCTCTCCTTATGTATGGGACCCCTGTTCCCAGGGAGAGGCCACAGTGTCTCAGGAATGGGGCCTGTGCTCCCCACACTTAGGAATTCTGGTCCTTATCAGAACTAAGGGTGGACTCACTCAGGTGACTCACATGCTGAAGTCCCACCCCAAGGTGATGATGTTAGGAAGCAGGGCCTTGCGGAGATGACCAGGGCATGAGGGAATGTGATTAGCGCCCTTAGAAAAGAGAACTGGGGAAGCTCCCGGCCCCCTTCCATCATGCGATGACTGAGGACACAGCAATTGGGCACCATCTGCGAGCCAGGTTGGGCTCTAGCCCAACACCGAATCTGCTGGTGCTTTGACCTTGGTCTCCAGCCTCCAGGCTGTGAACGGTGGATTTCTGCTGTTTAAGAGTCACCCAGTTTATGGTATTTTCTTATTCAGTCCGATCCTACAGAGGCCTGGCCTCTGCTCTGTCCCCTAATTGCTGGGGAACAATAAGCCCTAGCAATGGGGCCAGCTGAGGCCTGAATCTTTGAATGCCGTGGCATCCAAGTCCTGCAAAGGACCATCAGTTTGTTCCAGTTTTCAACTAAAAGTCTTGCATCCCAGAACCCCTGCTCAGTGCCAGGTGAACCAGCAGGGCAGGTCCCTCCTCCAGAACAGAGGCCCAGAATCTCCACAGAGGTTCCCCCAACAGAGAGGCTACTCCTGGAAACCAGTGTCCAGGTTGCTAGGGGGTCCCTTCTCAGGTCCCAGCCTCGTGGGAACCTGCTCAGGACTCTACAGGCAAATCCTCTGCAAGATGAGGGCCAAGAATTCCAACAGGTGGGCTGGCTTCCTCACCCCGAGGTCCTGTGTGCCTGCTACCCACAGTCCCTGCCACCCACCTGCCAGGGCCTGCACAGAGGGCTGGTCATGAGTGCTCAGCAGTTGCGCCTGGATGGTTTCCACCACTCGCTTGAAACGCCGGCTGGGACCTGGGGGCAGGTGGACAGGAAACACACTGGCTTGGGGTGGGGGTAGGGAAGGGCTCCCGCCTGCAAAGCCTAGACCCTCCTCTAAGCTCCAATTTCCCCCACTCTGTGGGGACAGCAGTGATCCACCGTTTGCAAACAGCTCTCCACCTTGCTATTTCAGGAACTCTTCAAATCCAGAACCTTCAACTTAAAAGCACAGCTGTTGGCTTCAATTTAAATAGATGCTGCTGCTTATTTGTTTCTAGTCAACGCCAGGAAGAGCAGACACGCAGGAAAAGCAAGCAGAACAAAAAAGTATCAGAATGGAGAAGTCTCTGCATATTAGTCATTAGTGGGGGAGAGAGAAGTAAAAGAGCTCTAATTCTTTTTGGTGGTGGAACACCCCAGTGTTCCCCTGCCGCTTGATTTAGAAACCCTGGGAGCAAGATCTGTCTCCTGGCTGTGCAACTAAGATCAGACACAAGGAAAGCCAGCAGGGAGATCTCTTGTTATCCAAAATCCGGTGTGAGGACTGGGACCAAGCAGAATTAGGAGCAAGGCTTCCTGAGGTTTTCATCTCTTGAACCAACTCCTGGTTGGTGGTGGCTGCAGCCAGGCACAGCTGGTGATGTCTGGGCTGATATGGTGCTGAGGCGGGACTGCTGTGTAAGGGCGGCATGCCTACTCCTTGTCTCTCTCATTGAGGATCTTAGAGTAGTAGGGAGAACTCTGCTGTCTCCCAAGAGGTCAGGAGGCCCAGGCTGAGCTGTCATGGCCTACTGTGTGGCATGGTCAAGTCCCTCTGTAAAATGGATGACTACTAACACCTCAGAGGCTGCTTGGGAGCTTCATGGAACAATGGTCTTGTTTTTTACACTGTAACCTCCCATAGGGAACTGGGGAAGGGAGCTCACAGAGCGGCACCTCCCTGTCCCTTTGCTGCCCTCCTGGCCCACCATCCTAACTCAGAAGTCTCAAACACAAGAATGCTGGCTGGGGAGCAGTCCTGTTGACTCACCAGAGATGAGTGTAAAGGTGACCGAGTAGATGCCACCACCACTGGTGCCATCCCGTCGCGGGGAGGGCTCTGGACCCTCGGAGGAGCTGATGTCCACCTGGAAGCGGACAGGCTTCTGGAAGACGGAGGGACCACCACTGGCCTTGTACTCAGCCCTGAAGCTGGTCTGGGACAGCACACTGTGACTTAGGCTGGGGATCTGAAAGGCAAGAAATCAGGGTGGAGTGAGTCTACACCCCACAACTGGTCCTGCTCAAAGACTACAAGTCCCATCAGTCACTGGGGGAAAGAGCCACAGAAAATGCCTTGGGAGACCCCATTGCTTGCTGGTGCTTGTAGTTTCCTCTGCCCTAAAATAGTAACTGGTATCAGAGGAGTGGTTGAACAACAGTCCCCACTTTGTTGAGGGCTCAGATGGTGATGCCACAGCCCCAAAGCTCCAGGACCACAGGAGATCCATGTCTTCCTCCTCCACAAGTACTGCTGGTAGCCACAGGTCCTGGACAGTCTGAATACTATCCCCACCCTGAGCAGAGACTGGCAGACAGCAGCACGCAGCCTTAAAGTTTGCTGGGAAAACTAGCTGCTTCTGCCACCTCAGGCCTGGTGGCAGGGGTGCAGCTCGCCACCTCCTCTGCTACCTGGGAAACAGTCATCTGGGGTCCCAGCTCACCAACCAGCTCTCTAGACACATAACTCTTCCCTGCCTCGGTGCCTGACACTGAGCCAAGCTGACTGGAAAGCCACCTCCGGAGCCCGGGGAGAAGGAAACCAGGCCCTGCCGGGGACTGTGGCTCTGGGAGGCCAGGCATGATAAGGTCCTCACCGACAGGAAGGCGTGGACAATGTCCGCTTTGATGCTGCTGAGAGGCTTGTCCTTTAGCACGAGGAATATTTGCTCCTCTTTGTCCAAGGAGATGAAATTCCCAAACCAGGAGCGCTTAGCCAGCCTGCGTGGGAGGGGGGCACCGAGGGATGAAGCCCCCGCTCCGCTCACTGTGAAAGATCCCCTCATCCTACTCCCTTTCCCCACCCCACTCACTCTGGAGAGGACTCTGGCGTCAGGCTGGACATCTCCTCGGCGGTGGGGACTGGATGGGGGAGGGGAGAGAGCATGATCAACACTGATCCATCCCCTATTCTAGTGGCCAGCGGCCACCTCCTCCCAGGCGGTTCCAGACCGGAGTGGGTGGGTATTGGTTTCCCAACAGCTGAACCCCACACTGCAAGCCGCCTGGTTCTTCCAGGGAGGCTCCCAGGATGGAGCTCGTGGACGGCAGACCAATGGGGAGGGAGCCAGAGCAGAAAAGGGGCGTGCCCTCCATGTGGGCTCCTCCCCCAGGGCTGGAACCCCACGTCCTTGCCCCACAGCACCTGCGCCTCTCCCCAGAAGCCCTTCCCCACCCGTTCTCTTGTTCTCCTCTTAGAACTTTGGAGGCCAGCCTCCTTCCTACCTGGAGACACCCTGGGGACCAGCTTGTTCAGCCCTATAGCGTCCTCCCCACCTTAGGACTCAGCAGTGGGTGCCCCCAGCCCCTGCGTCCGCAGAGGTACCTACCCTGCATTTTGCGCCGGTGGAAGCGAGGGGAGCCCAGGAAGCTGTTGCGGATGGAATTGAGACGACTCCTCCAGGCGGCTCCCCCGACGCCACCGCCTGGGCTGGGAGGCGGCGTTGTCCCTGGCGTCCCGGTGGGGCTGGCCCGGGGTGTGTGCAAAGGTGAGTGCAAGGGGGTACCCCCGGAGGAGCGCGGGGAGCCCGGGGGTCCGGGCAGGGGTGTGGAGCGGGCACTGGGGGGTGGAGGCTGCTCCCCGGCACCTCCACCTCTGGGACCCCGGGAAGGCAGCGTCTGAGTTTTAGAAGTCGGAGAGCCCCCGCCTCTGGCCTCATCTCCAGCCCCAGGCTCTGGCGAGAAGGAGAAGACTGGACTCTGTGGAGAAGCAGGGCCCGTGAGAGCGGACTACGGGTGCGGCATCGGAGCACCACCGTGTCCGCCCACCAGGAGCTTATAGTCCAGCAAGTCCCCTCCCCGAGGCTGGGGCACTCAGTCTCCAGCGCTCTGGGTGTGACCCCAGTCAGAGCAAGGCCTGATGCACAGTAGGTGCTGTTAACTTCTGCTATGAGAATAAATGAACGCTTCAGACACGCCAAAAACCCACTTCTAAAGAGGTGGGACCCGCCAAGGGACCGACTATTATGATGCTTTGGGACTTCGGCCCTTCAGGGACAAAGAGGTTCACGGGAACCATCATTTCTTCTTTTTTCTTTTTTCCCCCAGGACTGAGGACGGAACTCGGGGCCTTGCGTATGCTAGGGAAGTGCTCTGCCACTGAGCTAAATCCCCAACCCCGGAACCATCATTTCTGCTGCTCAAGTTTTGCTCCACAGTGGTTTACTCTTTAACCCCTCTTAATTCTCTGGGGACCTGACCTTACCCTTGGGCTGCTTAGAGGGCTGGAGGACAGACCGGTGGAGGCTCCACTGACGCTGCGGGATCTGTTTTCAGATAAAAAAATATGTATGTTGGAGGGTTTGAAAAGGTTCCGAGTCCTCTCACTTCCACAGTCCCTCCAGATGAGGAAATGAGGCCCAGAGAGGGGATATGACTTGTCCCATGCACACAGCACGCACTTCAGGCTGAGTCGGGGCTAGAACTCTGTATTCCCTCCACACCCGGGAACCTACTGTCCTTCTGGAGGGGGCAAGCACTCCCACCTCTGGCTGTGCTGGGCCATCTCCAAGGCTCGTCGGGTGGGCACTGGGGAGCCACCCCCGCCAGCGTCTGTGATGCTCAGCACTTCCATGGACTTGCGCTCCGGCCTCCTCTTCCCGTGCCTGCTCAACATGGGGGAGTCCACACGTTTCCGTGGCGGGTCTGAGGGCCGAGAGCATCAGCCCTGTCAGTAGCTGGATTTGCCCAGCTATGCACAGCACTTGCACAACTGCCTTGCAAATGCCCAGGCAGGGAAACCCAGGCCCTGAGCAGAAAGCGGTTTTGGTAAGCGTCCAGCTGTTCAAGCCCCGCGCGCATGACCTGCTGTGCCTTCCTCCCTCGGGCATCCAGGGGCCTGGGCTTCTCACCAACATCATTGCGGGGAGGCAGGTCCTGGTCCTCACAGCTGGGATAGCGCTCCTTCCGGTCCAAAAGCAGATAATATATCATCTTTTCTTGGTTCTCCCTAAGATGGAGGAGGAAGGGGTGGGGAGAGAGCTGAGGTTGGAAGTTCGTGCCTGGAGGCCTCTCCCCCTCGGCTGCTGCTGCGCTTTCCAGGGCTCAGGCCCACTCAGCAGTTAGGTCTCTGGCGCATTATTTTTCTAGGTATCCATAGGGTTGGCTTCTCATGGTTCAGTGGAAGACGCAGCTTCGTTTAACTCTTAATAGTAATGACATCTAACACTTGGGCACTTACTAAGTGCTCGTAAGTACCGCACAGGGAAGGCGCTGTCCAGGCAAGCCTCCGCATCTATTTACTTTCCATTTTCCTGGCTGGGCCGACTGCGCCCACGCTGTAGCTGTAAACCACGCCCCCTCGTTCTGGTCTGCGCATGCAAGGCCCCAGCGTCCCCTGCCCCTGCCGGTTGCTGGGGGGACTGCGGCAGTTCCCCCCTAAGCGGGCAGGGAGTGTGCACGCAGGGGTCGAGAGTGTCTTACTCCTCACTGCGCAGCTCCCGGTGTAGCCGCTCCCGGTCCCTGAAGCAACCCAGTGATGCCATGCTCTCTAGGACGTCGGGGTCCAGCTCTCCATTGGAAGGCAGGCTCCGCATGGCTACCCTGCGGCCTGGGGCTGGCTCCAGGCAGGGGTCTGGCTCATGTTTCCCACCCCTGGAGAAGGGGAGAGGCATCGTCTGGAAACCGGCATCCACTGTCGAGCCTTCTTGATTCTAGACTGAGTCCCGGTTCCCAGCCTGCTCCTCTCTCAGTATCCCAAGACTCTGGGCCCCAGCCCCTCCTCCTTCTGCCCCAGGAATCCTGGACTCCTAATCCCCTCCTCCCTCTGATCCCCAAACCCCTTTTCCATCTGTGGCCTCTTCCCCCAGGACTCAGAAGTTTAAGTCCCTAGCCCCTTGTCATTCAGGAACTGTGGTGTCCTCCCCCACACCCCCCAGCTTCCTCTCCGCTTTGGCCCCTAGTCCCTTCCTTCCCCAGGGTCCCAAATGTCTAGTACCCCCTTACTCACAGGTACCAGGGATGTTTCTGAATCTGCTCCAGCTGTGGTGGGAGGGAGTTGTAGAGAAGCAGCATGAGGGCGTTTTCACACAGTAGGCGTGCGATTCAACTCGATTGGGAGGTCCCTAACTGTTCAGATGCCCACCAGGGTCAGGACGACATACAATTTCTCCACCTAGCGGCGGTTGAGCGCATCGCTCTACGCACCCGCGGCCCTACTAGGTCTTAGCTTCCCGCATGCGCAGTGTCATTCATCCCTTTCAGCTCTGGCTGCCTCGGCAGGGCCAGTCCCTGCATGACCCCTTCCACTGCCAGGGTCATCCCTGGTCCAGTCTTGTGCTACCTCGTTCCCAGTTTTCGAGCTGCAGATTTTGTTGGACCCCCGGCTGCGGCTCAGCTAGCAACCTCCCACCCCGTTACCCCAAGGACTGATGGACAGACCCTTTCCATGACTCCTAGAGGGATTCTGAGTGCATCCCCTGCTGAGCACCTCTGCCGGTCCCCCCAACTCACACTAAGCCTTTTTTCGGGCTCCACTTCAATCATGCCCCTCAGGAGGCTCTGGCAGTCTGGAGGAATAAAGTGGGGCATGTGGAAGACACCCCGTTTCACCTTCTCCAGAAGCTGGCGGAGGTTGTCGTCATCAAAGGGCAGAGCCCCCTGCGGGAGAAAGAACCAGAACCAACCCCTTCACACAGAGCTTGCGATTTGCCAGGTGAGAGTCTCAGCACTTGACCTGCTTTAACATCTTTCACCCTTAGCTGAGTGCACGAGGTAGGGGGACACTTAGTATCTCTATTTTATGGATGAGGAAACTGAGGCACAGCGAGGCTCAGCAGTTTGCCAAGTGTATAGTGCTAAACAGCAGTACAGGGATCTGAAAGGGACAGCCTGGCACCAGTGCTTCAGAGGCTGGGTTGTGGCTTTGGGGCTTACTTAAGAACAAGTTTCTTCCCACACCAGTTTTGGGACGGGTGGTCTTCATTAGTTTCACCTTCATGGAAAAGTGAATTGTGTGGGTCAGGGATGCAGCAATGAAGAAAACAAGCTCCTGCCCTCCTGCAGGTCACAGTGAGAGAGAGCAGGACAAGCAAACCTACAGGACAACAGCGGTGAGTGAGGCTCACCAGGGCAGTCACCCTTGGAGCAGAGTGAGGTCAGAGTGAGGTCGAACCCTAGAACAAATAACCAGTGTTCTAGGAGGGGAGGAGCAGTCAGTGTGATGGGGACAGAGACCACCTGCAGGAAGCCAGAGCCCCCAGAGGTGAAGGAGCTGAGGGAGGGGTCTTGTGCAGCTCCTTTGGAGGGAGCGTGACCCTGCTGACAGCCTGAGTTTGCATTTCTTATCTCCAAAACTTAGAGGAGGTTCAGACCACCTGTTTTGTGGTAATTTGTTACAGCAGCCTTAGGACATCAAGAGGAAGGAAGAGCATGTGACGGGAACGGAGATAGCAGGCACATGACTACAGGGTGGCAGGAGTGACCGTGACCGAGGTGTGGGGGGGAGAGTGTGAGGAGAGCCACCTGCAGCTGGGAGAGGGGCAATAAACATGACAGCCAAGAGTGGTGGCTGGTGCCTGCCTTTGTGACCTCCGGCAGGTAGCACCACTTCCTGAAATCAGCAATGGGTGGTGCGACCAAATGAGCTGACTCAGTGCAGAGCGGGGCTTATGTGGCCATGGGCTGCGGTCACACGTGCAACCCTGCCCCTGCTAGATCATAGTTCCCAGCCAGTTCTCCAGAGATGGAACAGAGGACAAGACCAGGTTCCTACCCACATGGAGCTTTGCCTAGGATGGTGGCAGGTGCCACAAGCTGATGCCCAGTTACCAAGCAACAGTGGCTGAATGAGCAGCAGCTGCATTTGGAGGGGGAGATGGACAGACCTTGGACATGTAGGGTAAGACAGGAGGGAATGTGTGTGAGGAGCAGCGTGGGGTCAGAGTGAGGGGCTAGTGTTAGCCAGGAGGCTGTGTGCCTGAGGCTTTCCTAGGTGTTGCAAGTCCTGCTGCCCTGGTATGGGAGAATGCAGAGAGATGGAGCTGTGAGTGCTGATCCTGGGGTCAGGAAGCCTGAGTGTGGCTCTGGTGCCTACAGCTCCACTGAGCCTCAGTTTCCTCTTTGTGACAAGATATAGCTATCCTGCCAGAAAACACTAATGTATGGATTAAAAAGAATAACAAGAACGGTGGGTGTGGAGGTTCATTCCTGTAATCCCAGAGGCTCAGGAAACTGAGGCAGGAGGATCACAAGTTCAAAGCCAGCCTCAGCAACTTAGTGGGGCCCTCAGCAACTTAGTGAGACCCTGTCTCAAAATAAAATATAAAAAGGCCTGGGGGTATGGCTCAGTTGTTAAGCACCTCTGGGTTCAATTCCTGTTTTTTTTTTAAAAAGATAAATACACGACTGATCCTCATTATTCCCAGATGTTCCGTTATATAAAGTCACCACAAACACTGCTTTAGTGAATACTGAATCACGGCTCCCACGGCACTACAGTGGCCACTATGTTCCTGTCACTCCAGTTGCTACTTTAACTTGTTCTGTCTAAAGGCTCCTTTGACACATATGTGCCATTGACACTGAGCTCCTGGCCAGCAGCCTTACCACTGGCAACTGAAGGAAGCCCATCGATACAGGCATCCTCTGTGATGCTCATCACAGTCACCTTGGCCTTGGGGACACTAGTGCAACACTTGGGGGCCATGTCAAACAGGAAAGTCAACACTAAATAGACTGCAGAAAGGACCATCCGCTGGGAGAGAGCTGATACACAGGAAGCCAGGCACCCGCACCCCACAGGTAGGCCGCCTGTCACTCCGATTGCTGTTCTGCACATGTCCTGGGGGTGCTGAAAGTTGATCAAGTGCGGATTCTGGGTTACAGTTAAGCTTTGAGAGGTGAACTTGCAAATAAGCAATCTATGATCTGTGATGGTGCAGACCACAAGTCCTTGTGAGTAGCAAGCAGCACTCTGAGGGCCTAGCCTGCGGCACCTCATTTAAATACTGTGGATGAGGACTCAAAGGCTGGGAGAGGAAAGTGAGGGAGCAGGGACTGAACTTGGCCTTCTCTTCACTGGCTGCAGACAGAGGAGCTCTTGGTGTGCTTAGCTGGCCCCCCGGGTGCCTCTGCTGCTCCCCCTCAGGGTTCTGGGCCCCAGGAGGGCAGTGCCTGTCTAGACTAGCCTCGTTCCCTGCAGTACTGGTCACAGTCTCACAGTTAAGAGACCAGAGGTTGACCCCAGGCCTGCCACTAATGAGCTGGGTGCCCAAGGGCCACGCACTTCCCCTCCCTGCTCTGCCGAGAGAATTCTGTGAGATGGTGTGCTTGGAACAGCGCCCGCAGAGTCCCATTTATTTATGCTACATCAGGGCTCACAATGTGCCAACCCCAGGGTTGCAAAGATAGCTGACAAAAACGGAACCAAACACACAAAGAATAAAGGCCCTGACGCACCCTGACCTTGGGGAGCTGGTGATAGCGAAGGGAAGGAATTGCGCAACAGAACACACGGCGACATTGACAGCTGCCAGGGGAGGACTGATTGCTGACCATGGAGGGCTCTTACCTCCGGAGGTGAGGGACGGGGAAGAGGGAGGGCAGAGGAAGCTCCAGAGAATGACCCCGGACCTAAGGGCTTGAGGAAGTCTAGATAGTACCAGGTGAGCAAGAGATGCAGGGATGGAAGTGTCCTAGCGGGGGGAAGAGCAGGTGCTAAAGGCCCTGTGGTAGCAGCCAGCTCGACAGCCCCAGCCCCTTCACGCTGGTTATTACACTATTGCAAGACCCAAGACTCAGCCAGGAAACAGCCCTCGTCCCAAGTCCTCTGGCTGCTCCTGGGACTTCCCTTAACCCTCTCACAGTCCTGTGACTAGAAGGCCGGCTCTGCCACAGAGCAGGAGCTCGAGACCTTGGTCTGTTGGTCAATGCACACCTTCCTGCCCCTGATTACACATCTGGGAGACGCCCCCGGAGTGAATGCCACATCAGGACAGTTCTGGAAATGGGCTGGAAGGGTACCTTACCACGAGCAGGGCGAAGAGGATGACGCCACAGCTCCACATGTCCGCCCTGCGGCCGTCGTACTTCTCCCCCTGGAAGGGACAAGGGCCCAGAGCAACTCGGCCTTCTCCCGGGCTGCCCCAGCAACTCCTGCCCCCTCGCCTGCCCCTCACTCACCTTGATTACCTCTGGACATGCATAATGGGGGGACCTGAGAGAGAGAGAGTGCAGTGAGCCTCTGTCAGCTTCGGGCACTCCCCAGGGACCTGGAGCTGGCCCCCACTCACCCGCAACTGGTCTCCAGGAGGCTGTCCCCCACCTGCAGGGACGCCATGCCGAAGTCTGCGATGCGGATGTTGTTCTTCTCGTCCAGCAGCAGGTTCTCTGGCTTTAGGTCTCTGTGGCTGAGACAAGCAGGTGGTGCTCAGCTTCCCTGCCTCCTGGAGGCCTGAGCCCCACCCGCTGGCCCCAAAGTCTAAAGCCACCCCAGGCATTCCACCAGCTTACTCCATCATCACCTGGGGGCAAACCTGACCTCAACTGTGCCCCTACGCACTCCCATTGCAAGCAGGGTTCTTCGCAGGTGATCTCAGACAACACATCACTCTGTGCCCTCATCATTC
Organism: Aplodontia rufa; assembly: GCA_004027875.1. Classification (NCBI taxonomy): domain Eukaryota; kingdom Metazoa; phylum Chordata; class Mammalia; order Rodentia; family Aplodontiidae; genus Aplodontia; species Aplodontia rufa. The sequence continues at coordinate 17,866 of PVKS010002592.1, read as the reverse complement.
CCTGGCTGGGTCTTGGGTCTTGCAATAGTGTAATAACAAGCGTGAAGGGGCTGGGGCTGTGGAGCTGGCTGCTACCACAGGGCCTTTAGCACCTGCTCTTCCCCCAGCTAGGACACTTCCATCCCTGCCATCGTGCTCGCCTGGTACGTATTCATATTATGAGGTTAATATTGAGCTGTTTTTCAAAATGTCAAACTATTTACATACTGAAAGATAATTTAAAGAAACTCCACCTCAGGCTGGTCTTCCCTCCTCAGGACCCTCCCGCTCCTGGCCAAACTCCTTAAGCTTGTTTAAGGGGAGTGGGGAGGGCGGCAGGGCTCTGCAGTTCCTGTTTGGAAAGGCCCAGGAACTGGGTGGAACTGCTGGGTTAAGTGCACCGACTGTCACCCCCTAGAGGCCAGCATCTTCCATGTCAGGATTCTGACAGCCCAGTGGACAGGGAGGTGCTCAAAGTTAAAACCTGCTGCCTTTTTATCACCATATTTTACCCCAAGTGTGAGCCTCTCCACCTCCAAAACACCACAGAGGAAGAGGCATGCAGACCAAGGAGGCTAACAGAAGAGGGCACCCATTTTGCACCTTAGATAATCATAAAAACGCTACATTTAATATCTTGTTTTGGGGGCTGAAGCCAGTTCAGTGAGGAAAAGTTGATCTCCTACATGGCTGTTCATATGCCAAAAAGCAAACCCCACCCCTTATTTCACACCTCTTCCATAAATTAACTTGAGATAGATCCATCCCAAACCTATATGGAGGAGCTGAAACTATAACTTCAGGGACAAGATACAGGAGAAAATCGGAGTGATCTTCAGTTGAGTAAAGATTTCTCAAACAGGACAGAAAATGAATGAACTGTAAAAGAAAAGAAAAAAAAAACCCCAGCAACAAACTAGTACTCATCAGAATCCTTAAATGCTGCAGGGCATGGTGGCACATGCCTATAATTCCAACGACTCAGGAGCCTGAGGCAGGAGAATTGCAAGTTGGAGGCCAGCCTCAGCAATTTAACCAGACTCTAAGCAACTTAGCGAGACCCTGACTCAAAATCAAAAATAAAACAACTGTGGGTCTGGCTCAATGGTAAAGCATCCCTGGGTTCAATCCCCAGTATTACCACACACACAAAAAGTCATTCTTAGAGTTATCTTGTCTTCCTAGAGTAAAAAATTGTTATAATTCCCTGGTTAAAAGACTGAACATACTTTCGAAAATAACTTAAAGTGGGCTAAGAAGCTGAATAGGTGTATTTCCAAAGAAGATATGCAAATGGCCAATAGGCACAAGATAAGATGCCCAATGTCAAAACCATTCGGGAACGTCATACAAAACTACAGTGAGACACCACTTCACATCCCGAGCACGGCTACAATCAAAAAGACAGAAAATAACAGGTGTTGGTGAGGCTGACGCTGAACCCTCACACTCGGCTGCTGGAGCACAAGATGGTAAGGCCAGTTTAGGAAACAGTGGCAGTCCTTCAAAAGCCTAGTTACCAGATGACCTCCTAGGTATGCACGCAGGAGAAGCAAAGACATAGGCATACACAAAAACATATGCATGATGTTCACTTGTACCCGAATGTCTGCATTATCCCCAACAGTAGAAGGGGGAAAACCCAAGATGTCTGTCAACGGACGAATGAAGAAGCAAAAGATCATCTATCCACGTGATGGAATATTACTCGGAAAGGAGCAGAGTGGGACACATGCTACAACGTGGACAGATCTTGAGGGCGTTTTGCTAAGTGAAGGAACCAAGATGCAAAAGGTCATATATTGTCTACTTCTATTTATAAGAAATGTCACGGAGAGTAAATGCAAGGACACAAATGCAGGTCAGTGGCCGCCAGTGGCAGAGTAGACTGATTAATGCTTGTGGGGTGCTGAAAATGTTGTGAAATTACACAGAATGATGCATAACCATGCAAACGCACGAGAACTGCTGAACTGGACACTTGAGGAGGTGAGCCCAATGGCCAAGAGCTATAGCTCCAGGCAAGGGAAGACCACTCTATGCCCCCAGGGCAGCTCTCAGCTCAGCCTCCCCCTCATTCTGCCCCTCACCAGATGGAATAGCTATGGCAGAAATCCAGTGCAGACACGATCTGGCGGAAGAACTTCCGGGCCTCCTTGGGTGTCAGTCTCCCCTTCTTTACCAGGTAATCGAACAGCTCACCCCCAGAGACATGCTCCAAAACCAGGTACCTAGAGGACACAGAGTGGGCAGAGGGCTGGAAGGGGCATGTGGAGACCAAACGACCTGGTCTCCCCTTTCCATTTGCCCCTGAGAAGCAGAGAACCCCGAATCCCTGGAGTCCCGGGGGAAGACACTCCACTTCTCACAAATCTCTGGGACAAAGTGATTCTAGTTTCCACCAGTCTCTAGGAAGTGCAGATTTCCAGTAGCCCTGTGTAGCAGGACTCCCGCACGTCTCCTTCAGGAAGTCTAACACCTTGACTCCTAGTTGATTTAGGAGATAAGGCAACTCCATCAGCAGAGAACCCTGAGAAATAACATCCTCCTGCTATCAGTCCCGGGAAAATCATGCCTCTAATTCCCAGAGGCCAAATCCCCTGCAGCAATTACCCATCTACCACTCCCATCAGCCCCTCAAGGTTAGAAATGGCCAGCTCCCAAGAGCCTCAGGGATGTAGAGCTGCCAGTTCCCATCAGCCACCTGGAGCCTCAAGACTTCAAATCCCATCAGGCTCCGAGACATTAAAACTCCAATTCCCCTCACTCCTGGGAAGCAAACGCTCAATTTCTATGAGATCCTAGGGTGCAGCACAGACTCCCATGGGCCCTCCCTCCAGCACTGCCAGCAGGGTGGGAATGACAGCTCTACCTCTGGAGACAATGGCCCTCCAGTCTGCACCCTGAGGAAGCTCGGGCACTACAGTTCCCATGAACCTTGGGCTGGGGTAGACCCTGCCTGGGGAAACCAGTCCAAGCTTCTGATGGATGCTGGAGTCTCTTCAACCAGGAGACTGCGTGGTGGGGGCAGGAGGTCTATCCCTTCTGCTGCCCAGGCCAGCTGTCCTTTGAGCCACCAGAGTCTGGACAAAGAGGCCCATTCTCTGGAGCTGGGACAGCTGGATCCTATCCCCATCCTTTCCAGGGGGTAGCTGACTTTGAGATACCAACGTGGAACTCCTCAGAAGGGCTGGTTTGGGGTGTCCATCTATGGCCCTGGACTGACGGAGGGAGTGCTCCAGTGTGGGAGTTTGGGAAGAGCCTTTGAGCTTTTCTAGGCCTGACTGCCTTTGCAAAGCAGGAGCTCTGCCCTGGTAAACCAGCTGACTGGCACTCAGATTGCCCAGTATAGAATGTTCCCTGCAGCGCAGCACTGAGCCACTGGGGCAAAGCCATGGGAGGCGCAGCTCTGACCCCCACACAGGACCACTCAGGTCTATGGTCATACTACCCTCAACGTGTCTGCATCTGGTCTCAGAAGCTAAAGGGTGACCTGGTTAGTGTGTGGAATAGGTGTGACTCAGGCCCGCTGTCCTGTTGCTGGCCTTTGCACAAGCCCATGTCAGCAGGAGCACTGTGGGGTTACACACGTGTACCCTGGGGCAGTCCATGCAGCAGGGAGGGGACTGGGCCTCCAGAGGTCCAGCCAGGAGCCTGATTTGCTCAGGCTCCTCTGGGCTGTTTCTCAAGCTTGGGGAGGGAAGATGCGGGGGGCTGGGTGTCTATAAATACCTACAAATATTTCTTGTTCTCATAGACATCGTGGAGCTTGAGGACGTGTGGGTGTTCGATGAGCTTCAGGATGGCAATCTCCCGCTCCACCTGAGGGCCCGATGCAAAGATAAAGGTCAGCATGGCCTCTGACCTGCCCCAGGCCCAAAGGGTGTCCGCCGTCCACCCACCTTCATCAGCACTGACTCTGACAGCTTCTCCCGGTTCACGATCTTGATGGCAACCTTCTGGCCAGTGATGCAGTGGACCCCGAGCTTAACCAGCCCTGGGGGAGCAGGTGAAGGTGTGGGGTATTCTCTTGCAGAACACCCTTCCCCTGCAGGCTATGCAGCAGTGACCAGGATTGCCCTGGCCTGAACTCCTAGGGACTCACAGCCGCCATTCCCACACAACACAAGCCTTCCCACTTCCTCACCCAACTCTGTTTCATTTGACCGTCCTCTCATTGCCCGTCCCGTCCACCAGCCTCCCCTCGATCCCCACCCGGTTCCATCCTTCTGGCATGCTTGCTTATGTCTGTCCTTCTACATTTTCTTTCTGCACTGTCCCTGAAGTTCTCTCTCCTCTCTTATTTTTCAACCCCTCACTCCCTTAAGTTCTCTGCCTTTCAAGCTTTTGCAAACCCCATGTCTCCCAAAGAATATAATATTTTCCCCTACCCCAAACCTCCCATCCATCATCTCCAAAACTGGACCTGTCAATTCTTGATCTTGTTTAATAGCAGCCACAGTTGAAATTATGCAAACTTCAAGGATATGTTGTCCAGCCCTAGCCCATTCCTCTTCTCAGGATCCTTAACTCTAGTTCCTAAGCTCCTAAATGCACAGATGCAGCCCCTCCTCCCTCAGACTCAGGGGTCTAGAGTGCAGCCCTCCTCCCTCAGACCCAGGGGTCCCAGCCCCAGCCCTCCTCCCTCAGACTCCTGGGTCCAGAGCCAGGCCTCCTCCCTCAGACCAGGTATTCAGGTTCCTGACCCCCTCCTTCCTTTCCACAGAGCTCAGGAATTCAGGTCAGCAAGACCTTCACACTCTTAGAATCAGGATCTGGGGTTGGACCTCCCAGCTTCCTGTCTTAGGGTCTGGACCTCAGCTTCACAGGACTCTGCTCTCACTGCCCTGGGACACTGGTGTTGGGTTCTGATCTCACTCCCACCCAACCATCCATCCAGCAGGAAGGCAGCTGCGGGAAGCAGCCAGTGTTTGGCAACAGCATAGGATGATTCCTCTTTCCAGGGCCACTCCTGGGAGCTGTGCCTCCTGTAGCCCACCTCTCCACCTTTCCACCCTGTTTCCCACTGAGCAGCAAGCCAGAGCAGGGGGTGGATGTCTAGACCCCAACTTGCAGCGGGATTAACAGGAAGCCTGGAGCAGAGGGCAGTGGGAGGAAAGAGGCTTCAGAGACCTGCACCTCCACCCAGCCTGCGGTGGTACTGCAGCACCAGCCAGCTCCCAGAACTGGCCACCCCACGCTGCAACCGCCTCCTTCCCCTGTACCCTGGACCCCCTCCAACGTCTGCCCCAACGGGGTTGGAGCAGTTGGGCCCCAAACTCCCAAATCCAGAATCCAGACCCCTATTCCTCCTTCAGACCCAGGAGTCCAGGTCCCAGCCTCCTCTCCCCCAGGGCCCCAGGATCTGAGTCCCCACCCCCCTCTATCCTGGGGTCTTGCAAGTCTGGACACCAAGTCCCTTCTTTATGAGAGACCTGGGTCTAGGCAGTCGACCCCTGCCCTTTAAGTACCCAAGGCCCCTCCCTCTGCACCTGCACCCTGCCGGCCCCAGGTGTTCCCTCCAGTTAGGCTCACCTGTCTGTCCTTTGCCCAGCGTCTTCTCCAGGCGATAAGGGCCCACATATTGGGCGTGCTGGGGTGGGTGGGGGTGGGGGAGGTGGTAGGCGGGGGAGCCCCCGCCACCCTCCTTGGCCCCGGACGACATGGTGCCCTTGGTTCCGGCCCGACCGGTCCCCCGGCCGCCCCCCCTGCGGCCGGTCGCCCCGTTCCTCCGGTGGGGGCCGGCGACAGCTCCGTCCCGGCCCCCCCGGCTGTTCCCCACCTCTCCGGGGGTCCCCAGGGGGCTGGGCTGGGCCCCCCAAGTCGGCGGGCCGCGGAGCTGGGGGAGGGGGGGCTGGCCCAGGGGGGGTCAGGCCCCGGGAGTCAGCATGACCCGGGGGGGCTGCGCGGCCCCCCCTCCCCAGCCCGTCCCTGGCCGCCCCCCCCTTCCTGCGCCTCCCCGCGCCGGGGGGGTCTGAGGTGCGGGCCGGCGGACGCTGCAGGCCGAGGTCCCCCCCGCCCCCCCACGCGCCCTCTCTCCTCCGCCTCCTCCTCCTCTCCGCCTCCCCCCGCCACCTCGTCCTTTCTCTCCGGCACGCTGACATCACCATCCGGGGACTCCGGGCCCTTCCCCAAAGTTAACCCTTTCGGAGGGGGGAGGGGGTGGCGAGGGGCGGGCCGGGAGCTGGAGGGCGGGAGAGGAGGTAGGGAGATGCTGGGAGGGGTGGAGGCCGCCGGGAGGAGATGGATGCGGAGGAGGCAGGGATGCAGGAGCGGATGAAGGGAGATGGAGAGATGGAGACCCAGAAAGGGGAAGACTGACGGAGCTGGCGGGAGAGATGCAGACCGCCAGAGGCGGGGGCGAGGCAAGAGAGAGATGGAGGCAGCCGCAGCAGGGCCAGCGACAGAAAAGAGGCAATGGTGGGCAGGAGGGTCACAGAGACAGGGAGAGGCCGAGAAGCAGAGGGGAAGGCAGGGATCGGAATGAGGTGTGCAGGAAAACAGATGGAATGGCAAGCCAGAAATGCACAGACAAAAGGAGGGACACGGGTGGGGACCTGGAGGGTGCACAGGTGGAGGAACCAATGCTGGAGCAAAATGGGGGACTGACTGGAGGAGCAGGGGGTAAGGGAGGCAGAGACAGAATAATTTTGGGTGTTCCTGACTCAAGACTCATCTCCCTTCCGAGGTCCCCCAAGATCACCCATCCTGGTCTCCTTGGGCAAGCTCTGCATCAGGGCCCCACAAGCCAGGGAGATTTTGGATTTTCCTACTCCTACAGAGAAAATTCCAGAACCCCTGAGGTCTTGTGTTTTATTTATTTTTTATTTTTAAGATTCCTGTGCATTTTGTGCTTGGGACAGGTCCTGTAAATCATCATAGTAGCCTCATAGGGCACATATCTGTAGGGAATCCACAACCCCCCATTAGATTTCCATATAATCCAGACTCCTCCGTTTCAGGTACTCAAAGGTGCTAGGCACTCTTTTAACCCCCCAGTCCCCTACAGAGTGTACTGTGAGACTTACGGCTCCCTTGAGGTGCCCCAGCCTGTTCAACTGCCCTTTTTGCATGAGTCTGTCTTGAGTGCCCATTCGGCACTAGACACTGTTCCCAGTGATATGGCAGGGAACGTGATAAGTAAAAATGCTACCTACGGATCTTCCATGATAGTGGGAGAGGCAGCTGTTCAACAAGGGACGAGCAAATGATCATTAGATATGTCAGCCAGTGATGATCGGTGCCGAAGAGGTGACTAGTATGGCAAAGGGATTAGGAAATGTCTGCCAAATTGGGCATGGTTTTATTTTTACTTTTTTTTTTTTTTAAAGAGAGAGAGAGGGACAGTGAGAGAGAGAGGGAAAAAGAGAGTGAAAGAGAGAATCAATTTTTGTTTATTTTCCATCTGGTCTTTTCTCTTACATTTAGTTGTGTACGTGGTGCTGGCGTTCGAACTCGGGTCCTTGCGCATGCCAGGCAAGTGGTTTAACTGCTCCAGCCCCTGGGGTATGATTTTAGTGCCCAGGAAGCAGTGTGAGCTATGCAGATGAACAGCCAGGGCAGTTCAGGAAGAGGAAATAGCAAGTGCAAAGGTCCTGAGGCAGGAATGGTGCTGTAGGAACATTAAAGGGGTCAATGTGGCCAGAGAGGAATGAGCAAGGATGGAGAGGAAAGGGAGGTGAGGCAGCAGATCTACAGTCTCGGAAGCAAGGTGGCCACATGTCCTGGGTTATGCCTAGTATTCTGTTTCAATAGGGCCTCCTTTCTCTGAAGTGTCTCACTACAGAGGGAATGTTATATGGTCACATTCCTTGTAGATCATTTTATTTTATTTTTTAAGAGAGAAGGACAGTGAGAGAGAGACAGAGAGAATCAATTTTTATTGAGTTTTTGCATGGCCTTAGTTGCTCTGACACTTAGTTGTGTACGTGGGTTGCTGGGGTTTGAACCCGTGTACTTGTGCATGCTGGGCAAGCACCGTAACCACCGAGCCACTGCTCCAGCCCCCCCTTGTAGATCATTTTAAAGCCCAAGGTTTTTATAGGGCACATAGGTATTTTCTATGCCACCAGTGTATTATTTATATATTCATATACATAAAATTATATCACATACAGTTACATGCTCCATGTGTATTTACATTATACTATATGGTAGTAAACATAATGATATGTACATGCATGTTGTAGATAGATGTGTACATAGATGTCCACACCAATTCCCAGACCTGTGAATATGTCAAGAGGAATTTTGTACATCTTTTTTTTTTTTAAAGAGAGAAACAGAGAAAGAAAGAAACAACTTTATTTAGTTTTTCACATGGCCTTAGTTGCTCCAACACTTAGTTGTGTACATGGTGGTGGGTTTTGAACCCAGGTCCTCGTGCTTGCCAGGCACTGCTCCAGCCCCAATTTTGTACATCTTGAGCTGGGGAGAGTGTCCTGGTTATCTGGGTGATTTCAGCCCACCTTGATTTCAGCCCACTGATACTCATTTTGGACTTCTCCCCTCCAGATCATCAAGATGCTAAGTGTGATTTATTTATCATCTATTGATGGTACTGGGAATTGAACCCAGGGGCACTTAACCACCGAAACATACCTCGAGCCTTTTTTCTTTTTTATTCTGAGATAGGGACTCACTAAGTTGCTGAGGCTGGCTTTGAACTGCCAATCCTGCTGCCTCAGCCTCTGGAGCTGCTGGGATTACAGGCATGGGACGCTGCGCCCAGCAGTGTGTGTTGTTTTAAGACACAAAGCTTTGGAAATTTGTTAACAGCAGCATTAGGAAACTAATACAATAGAGTACTCGCAGGCCCATACCCCTGTTCACATCACAGAGCTGTGAACACTCACAGCCCTTCCTATCTCTCTCTTAAATATCCCCTTGCACAATTGAGGCCAGCAAGGGTAGCCCCATCTGAAGTGCAACATACTCTTCTCCTGGACAAGGAAGGCCTCCTGTGTAGGCCAATATGTGGTTTCTTTAACCCAGCCCAGAGAAACGTCGTGCAGACCTAAGCACCAAATCTGGTGCATACAGTCCTAGGGATGCCCCTCAACTTGGCTTCCTTGCCTATCTGAATCCTGACAGGCTTTGGTGGCCTTCAGAATCCCCTCATCTCTGCCTGGCAGGATACGAGTAGGAGTTCATGAGACTGGAGCAGTGGCTCAGCAGTGGGACAGCTTGCCTGGTGTGCACAAGGATCCAGGTTCAGACTTCAGCACCACATGCGCAACTAAGTGTCAGAGAAACAAAGGCCAGATGAAAAAATAAATAAAATTGATTCTCTCCCCACAGTCTCTTAAAAAAAAAATCTAGGGACTCTTTATAAACCTTGACCTACCTTCCCTCTCAGTAGTACTTAACTATTAGTCAACCTTTCCTCTGCCTCCATTATCATCCATAACTCTATTAAAAAAAAGAATAAAAAGAGTTCATGAGGAATAATGAGAGGTCCTCACTGTAGCCCCATTTGACAAATAGGTAAACTGAGGTCGAGAGAGGGGGTGGGGCTGGGACTAAGGATGCTTAGGTCGCATACTAGGGGCGTGTGGGGGTAAAATCAGATCTGGACTGGATGCAGTGGTGCACACCTGTAATCCCAGCAACTCTGGAGTCTAGTTTGGGGTCAGCCTGGGCAATTTAGGGACGCGTTGTCTGAAAATAAAATAAAAAGGGTTAGGAATGTGGCATAGTGGTAAAGCGCTCTTGCCTGCCGTGCACGAAGGTCTGGATTTGATCTCCAGCACTTAAAAAAAAAGAAAAATAAAACAGGCAGAATTGAGCATCTACGTACCAATGGTTCTGAAGGGAAGGGACTAACCAGACAAGCAGGGACAAGGGCGTGGCCTATGAGGGGCGGGACCCAATCCGAGTAGCTGACGCTCCAGACGCTGGGGTGGGGCTTAGGTAAGAGGCGGAGCTTAACTGGGAGAGGCCGAAAGGCCTAGAACAGGGGCGGGAAACATGGATGTGGGCGGGGCCCAGGCCGAGGTGGGTTGAGTTTGTAATTAGGATAAGGGGGCGGGGCTCGTTAAGGTGCGTTAACTGGGTCGGAGGGGCGGGGCCTACCGGGCGGGGCGGGACCGTGCGCAGTACCCGCCCAGGGCACCGGCTCAGAGCCCTGGGCCAGCGACTTCAGCCTCACCTACCGCGCGAAGTGGGTGGGTGCGTCACGAACTTCCGGGGGAGAGCTTGCGCATTTCCGGCCAAGATGGCGGCGCCCAGCAGAGTCAGGTGCGGGCGACTCTGTCTTTAGGCGCGGCTACGGCTCGAGGCCCGGGAAGGTGAGATCTGCCCCGATACGGCGCCCCTCCTCGGAGAGGAGGGAGGAGCCCCGTTGCTAAGGAGAACGAAGGGTCAGCTTATTGCAGTGGAGGCGGGGCAGTAGGGTTGCTAAGAAACGAGGACGCATACAGTTGGGATGGGGGAAGGGGTTTGTTGCCAGGGAGTGGGTGGGGCCTGTTGCTAGGGTGAAGGAAGGGCTTAAGACTTTGGGGAAGGGTCCTGTTGGTATGTAGGAAGGGAAGGGGGTTATGGTTAACTGGGGTGCGGGCAGAGAGGTTTGAGGTCATGGGGGCACGCCGAGCTCCCCTAAAGTGCCTCCTTCTCAGCAGACCCCCAGGAGTCTACCCATCAGGACGACAGAGCTGCCTCAGCGGTGACCACCTCCCCCACAACACACTCTTTCCTTCACTAAAGGTCCATGGCAGACAAAGGCTCGGGGGGCAGTCGCCTCCCCCTGGCGCTGCCCCCAGCGTCCCAGGGTTGCTCGTCAGGGAGCAGCGGCTCTTCGGCGGGGGGCTCGGGCAATCCCCGGCCCCCACGCAACCTCCAAGGCCTGCTGCAGATGGCCATCACCGCGGGCTCTGAGGAGCCAGATCCCCCTCCGGAACCCATGAGTGAGGAGGTAAGGTATGGGGACCCCAGAAGCCGGGGTGGGGGGGCCTGGGGATAGAGATGTCTTTGAAAGTGTGACTTGGTGAGCTAGAAGCTGGGGTCTTCCTGGATGGGCACAGGATTCCAGATGTGGCGTATAGTAGGCTATATTTGTGCCTGATAGGGTCATTGTAGAGCGAAGGTCAAATGTCAAGTGTCTGAAGAGACAGATGCCTTTATTCGAACACTGTTCTGGGAGGCGGAATAGTCTGGTTTAGAGAACAAGAGAAAAATGGCTTTAAAAAAAAGGGCTCTCCAGAGCCAGACAGACCTGGATGCAGCACCATTCAGCAGTGTGACCTTGGGTCTTTTATTTAATTGTTTTGAGCCTCAAGATCTTCATTTATTTGCAAATTGCTGATGTTAAGGAGAATAATAACAGTATATATATTTTTAATTTTGGTACTGGGGATTAAATCCAGGGATGCTTAACCACTGAGCTATACCCTAGCTGTTTTTTGTTTGTTATTTTTAGACAGGGTCTTGCCTGGTTGCTTAGGGCCTTGCCAAATTGCTGAGGCTGGCCTTGAACTTGTGATCCTCCTGCCTTAGCCTCCTCAGTTGCTACAGATGTGTGCCACCATGTCCGGCTATAACAGTACTTCTTGAGGAGGTTCAGAGTCCAGTTTAAGTTGGTCTACACACGATGCCCAGTTTGACTTCAGACTGTACCAGTTGCTCATGTTATGACCTTGCTTTGGGCAAGTCACGATTTTTCTGGACCTGTGTTCTCATCTGTGAATTGGGAATAGTGGTGATTCTTTACAGAGTTGTTTTGAAGATTGATATCAGCATATATTATTTGTAACTTTTAATTGGCAATTACTGGGTATGTTACAGTGTACAAATCATTTACATACATTATGTCATTGAACCCTTAAAATAATGAGGTAGGAAACAAGCACAGAAATGTTAGTTTGCCCAAGTTTATCTAGAACTGTGACTACAGAGCCTCTTAAGGACTGTTTAACAAAGGGCCTGGCAAACAAAGAAAAAAAATGTTCCAGTTGTTAGCTTTCAGCTCCTATCCCTTCTGACCTAGTAGCAGTGTTTACTCCCTAGCCCTTGAATCTTCCGTGGTATGTTTTTTAGGGTGATGTAGTCTCCTGGTTTTCATCCTTAGCTCGCTGGCCTTTCTTTCTCTCCCTCATTGATTCTTCTTCTTTCCCCAGCATCTTAGTGATGGAGCATACCAGGACCAGTCCTGAGATCTCTTCTCTTGTCCACAGGCACTTGTGATCATATATTGTGTTGAGGCTTAACCTTGACAAGTCTCAACTTTATGTCTCAAAGTAGTGGTCCTCCATTAGGAGCACTTTTATACCCCCCAGGGGACAATTAGCAACTGTAAAAACATTCTTGTTGTTAGAACTGGGTTTGGTGGCACACACCTATAATCCCAGTGACTCTGGAGGCTGAGGCAGGAAGATTGCAATTTTGAGGCCAACCTCAGCAACTTAGTGAGGCCCTAAGCAAGTTAGTGAGATCTCAAAAATTTTTTTAAATAAATAAAAAGGGACTGGGGATATGCATCTCTGGCAAAAAAAAAAAAAAAAAAAAAAAAAAAAAAGGAACTGGCAGAGGTCAGAGATGATGTAGCCATTGGTTGCCAGCATGCAGAGCAGTCCTCACCATACCGAAAGATCATGCTCAGAGTGTCAGCAGAGCTAAGGCCGAGAAGCTCTCCTCTGAGCTAGATTTGAACTTCAGGCAGCCGACCAGCATTCTACCTGGATGTGTAATCCACAACCACACTTAACTCTTGGCTTGGAAAGTGAGTGCTCATCGCTGCTACTCCCACTCTGAACCTGCTGTTCCTGCAGCCTTTCTGTCTCCTCCCAGTTGCTCAGGACAAAAGCCTTGGGGTCATCCTTGTCTGTTCTCTCGCACCCCACACCCCAGCTAATCACATTGTTGCTCTTTCCATTGTAAGTCTTTCTCACCGCTGCACCCCGCTCCTCTTCACACCACCTTCCTTCTTGCCTGGATCTCTGCCTTAGCCTCCTAACAAAGTCTTTTCTGCTCTCCTGGGATGGCTCCCCACCTCGTTCTCAGTGGAATCCCAGGTTGTTACAGCTCCACAGGACATGACCTGCTCCGTTCCTGCTGCTTCTGTTCCCCTCACCATCTGTACCCCACCCCACCCCCGCCCCCACCCTGTGCGTGCGTTGCTGCAGCCACGTGATGGCTCTGGGCTGTTCCCTCTGCCTGGTGTCTTCCGAGCTCCTCCTTCACCTGCCCGCAGCTGTCCCGTGTGGTTCTGCAGCCCTGCCTCGGCGGCCTTCCTCGCTGTTCACCTGCTCCTGTGGTGCTTGGCGCGTCACCTGGCCAGGTGCTGCCTGGTTTGCTTACTCCTGTGCTGTGCGCTCCTCCACCAAACTGAGCGCACCCACCCTGTTGGAGTTTCTGCCTGTTGGCTCAGGACCCAGTGCCCAGGCGAGAGCCTGTGAATAAAAAGGGGCTTCACAGGTATTTTTCACAGGACGCACAGTCAGCCCTCACACACTGGCTGAACTAATGCTGTCACTCCCTAATGAGCGAGGCCTGCCTTTCTCTTCACCCTCCAGCGACGGCAGTGGCTGCAGGAGGCCATGTCGGCTGCCTTCCGAGGTCAGCGAGAGGAGGTGGAGCAGATGAAGAGCTGTCTCCGAGTGCTGTCCCAGCCCACGCCCCCCACGGCTGGGGAGGCTGAACTGGCCAGTGACCAGCAGGAGCGCGAGGGGGCCCTGGAGCTGTTGGCTGACCTGTGTGAGAACATGGACAACGCCGCAGGTGACCCCTTGTCCCCACTGGGTCCTGTCTCCTCTGTCCACATCTCACACTGCTCAGCTCTATCCTATCTCTTGACCACACCGCCAGCCCCATCCCAGCCGCCAGCCTCTCCCCTCTAGCTGCAGGGAGCAGGGCCCCTCCTGGACTCTGAAGCCGGCCTCATGGTAGGTTCTGTCCACCACAAGGTTCTGACACTTGTGACCAGTGTCACAAGTCCTGACACTGGTCATTTCTCTCCTCACCTGCTGGGCACCTGCTGCTACTCTCTAGAATGAGAGGGGAGTTGTATTTTTTCTTTTTGAAGAGAGAGGGAAAGAGTTAAGTTTTTATTTTTTCATCTGTTTTTTATTTTCTTCCACTTAGTTGTGTATGTGGTGCTGGGGTTCGAACGCGGGTCCTTATGCATGCAGGCAAATGCTGTACTGCTGGGCCACTCTCCAGCCCAAGGGGAGGTGCTTTGGGTGGAGTAGTCAAGGAAGGCTTCCCTGACGTTTGGTCAGAGACCTGAAGTGAGGGGGCGAGTTGTGGGATTTTCTCTGGAAAAGCATTGTAGGCAGCAGGGACAGCCAGGACAAAGGTCATGAGGTGGGGATGTGTCTATCTCCTGTTCAGAAATACAAAAGGCCCTGGAGGCAGAGGAGAGCAAATGAGGGTCCAGGAACAGGACATTGACATTGGGGCACGCAGGCCTTGTGAATGCAGCAGAGACCTTAAGTTTGAGCAGGTGATTCCAAGTGGTGCCATGTAGTCGTCACCACATGGGGTGGGGTGCACTTCCATGGCTCCTAGTCATGCTGCTTCGTGGCACTGTGATCTTGGGAAGGTCCCTGGGGCTCTAGAAGTCCTGGGTACCTCCTGTGTCTTTGGGCTCATGTGGGTGGGAGGTGAGAGCTGCCTGGGACTGGGTCCGCCCTGCTGTAGGAGCAGAGCAAATGTGCAGGGCAGGCCTTTCAGCGTGTCTTCCTCTAGATGCAGTGGGCCTCCCTGTTCCAGGGGTGTGAGCACTTTCAGCACTCTCAGTGGACTGCAGGAAAGATGCCCAGTGTTTCCCAGGTGGATCTGGGCAGCGGATGCCGTGCCCCGAGTCCACAGGATGCCTCTCGTGACTTTGCTCTTTATTTTTCTCTTGGCTAGAAGTCTCTTGGAGTCTCCAGTCCCAGCCACAGTGGCTTTCGTACTATACTAGTACTCAGGTGGGAAGTGAGCGCAGATCCCATTTCCCCCTGGGCCTGCCCCTCTCTTGTACTTTGGTGGTATTGGGGGTTGAACCAGGCCTCACACTTGCTAGGTAAGTACTCTACCACTGAGCTACACCCCCAGGCATTTTTGTTATTTATTTATTAATTTTAAAAACGGACAGTGAGGGAGAGAGAAGGAAAGAGAGGATCAGTTTTATTTAGTTTTTCATGTGGCTTTTTTTGCTCAGAGATTCTGTCATGTATGTGGTGCTGGGGTTTGAACCCATGTCCCTGTGCATGTGAGGCAAGCACTGAAACTGCTGAGCTGCTGCTCCGGCCCCTTTTGTTTTTTATTTTGTGACCTGGTGTTGCCACGTTGTCCAGGCTGGCTCTGAACCTGCAATCCTCCTGCCTCAGCCTCCTGAGTCACTGGGATTACAGGCTTGGGCCACTGCTCCTAGCCAGCTTTTTTCTCCTTTAGTGGCTGGCTTTTTTCCTCCCGTAATCAGGATGCACAGTTCTGGTGAAGAGCTGCGTGGGACATTCTCTCACATGGTCCTTCACTTTGCTTATATTTACAAAGGTACAATTCATGTAGCACAGCGTCAGCACTTTCTAGTGTGCGATCCGTGGTGTTTGGTACACTTCGTGTGTTCCGACAGTGCTGTGCCGCCGCATTCCAGACCTTTGTCATCACCGCCAATCAAGGCACCGTACTTGTTAAGTCATGTCCCTATATCCTGGGATGCTACGGGCTGGGGGCATGACTCAAGCCCTGATCCTGGCTTCTGTCCTCCTGCCCACAGACTTCTGCCAGCTGTCAGGCATGCACCTGCTCGTGGGCCGGTACCTGGAGGCGGGGGCTGCGGGACTGCGGTGGAGGGCGGCGCAGCTCATCGGCACGTGCAGCCAGAACGTGGCGGCCATCCAGGAGCAGGTGCTGGGCCTTGGGGCCCTGCGCAAGCTGCTGCGGCTGCTTGACCGGGACGCCTGCGACACGGTACGCGTCAAGGCCCTCTTCGCCATTTCCTGTGAGTGTCCTGAGCATCTGGGGTGCTGGGGTAGGGGCTGGGGCCAGTGCTGTCAGGCGTGGGGGGCGAGGGAGGGCTACCTCCTTATTCCTGCACTTCTGGTGTCTTCTGGGACTCTCCACGGGTGCTGGTAGGAAGCACCGACCCCTCCCGCCTGTGGCCCTCGTGGATGCCACACTGGGACGTGCCTGCAGGTGTGCTGCGTCCAGCTGGAGCTCCTTGCACACAGTGCCGCCCTGTCCATTCTCTCCTGGGACTCTCCTGGGTGCTGTGGGATGTTGAGCCGTGTTCCTGGCCTCCACCCAGTGTGGTAACCAGATGCCCACCACAGCCTTACCTTTTATCCTCAGGGGTGGGGCGGGGTCACAGGTTGGATGGGGACTTGGCCAGGGTTGTGAAGCTTTCTTACTGGTACCCACGCTTCTGGGGGACGTGTGGTGTGGTGCCTGCTCCGTGCTGGGCATTGACTTGTTCTGTCCCTACACTTGGTCTCTGAGGTGGGGACAGGGTAGGGGACCAGGCCAGGGAGGCCCAGTGAGGACATGCGGAGCAGGGCCAAGCCCAGCAGTACTGTTCCCGAGTCCGGGGCCTGGTGTGGGCTGTACCAGGCCCCACTGAGTTGTCTTTCTTTTTATCTTAAAGAGAGGGACAATGAGAGAGAAAATCAATTTTATTGAGTTCCTCCTATGGCTTTCGTTTCTCTGACATTGTTGTGTACATGGTGCTGGGGTTTGAACCTGTGTCCTTGTGTGTGCGAGGCAAGTGCCGTAACTGCTGAGCCACCACTCCAGCCCCAGTCTTGTGTTTCTTAACAGCTTTATTGAGACATGATAGACAGTCCCCACATTTGTCCTTTTAGGGGTCCAGTTTAGTACTTTCTGGCATATTCACAAGGCTCTGCGCCTTACCCTCAAGTGTGACCCCACAGGCATTGAGCAGTCTGTCCCCAAAGATTCACCTCTCCTGGACATTTGTGTGACCAGAGCTATACCCCGAATGGCCTGTGCGTCTGAATTCTTTGGCTGAGCGAGCGGTTGTAGCATGCGTCCTTGGGTCCTTCCTTTTCATGGCGAGTGGCATTTCCTGGTGTGGATCCTTCGTGTTTGTTTATCCGCCATCTGATGGACATGTGGGGCGATTCTGTCTCTTGGCTGTTGTGTGGCCATGAGTGGTTGTATGAGTCTGTGTGGACGTAAGCTTTCATTTCACTGGGGGAACATATCTGGGAGGGGACTTGCAGGGTCACGTGGTGGCTCCTTGTGTTTCTGTCCCAGGGCACCTGTGTCTTAGCTCTGGCAGCCTTACACTGTCATGGGAATGGGGCACACTCTGTTCCTGAGCCCTCCTGAGCCCTGAGTTCCTGGCCTGCTCCTGTGAGATGGCACATGGTGCTGGGGCACAGTGGCCAGAGAAGGGAACAGGGAGGGACTGGGTAGGAGAGGCCAGGAGGGAGGACGTGTACTAGACAGGGGAGGAGTCGTGGACGAGGGGTACCTGGAAAGTCATAGCGCAGATGAGGGAGGTGACCCACAGAGCCACGGGCACCTCAGCCTCTAGGGCCAAGTGAGAAGGACTTGGTTGGTGTCCAGAGCTACCAGACCAGAGCAGGGTGAAGAGGGAGGAGGCTGAGGCAGGAGGATCCCAAGTTCAAGGATAGCCTGTGCAACTTAGTGAGAACCTGTCTCACAATAAAACATAAAAAGGGCTGGGGATGTGGCTCAGTGGTAGAATGCCCTGGGTTCAGTTCCCAGTACCGAAAAATAGTCATTAAATTCAGTGTTCAAAAGTCTGGATAAGGGGGCTGGAGCAGTGGCTCAGCGGTTATGGCGCTTGCCTAGCATGCGCGAGGACCCAAGTTTGAACCCCAGCACCATGTACACAACCGAGTGTTGTAGCAGCAAAGGCTACATGAAAAACTAAATAAAGTTGTTTCTCTCTCCCTCTCTCTCTCTCACTGTCCCTCTT